>JBAMAX010003732.1:0-12586 GCA_037043745.1 Chymomyza amoena
TGCTTAAAAGTAATTCAAATTTAATGAGCTGTAAAATTTGCATTTTGTTCACACGCTTAGCACTAATTTCATTGGTGCGCCAAAAAGTAGGCAACGCTTTTTTTCTTCGACTTGGCAAAGTGCCGCCTCAAACAAACAGGAAAAAATTGTGTGCCAGAAACCTGCAAAAATCCTTTTTTTTCGACGCTCCTTTTGAACTTGTTCAATTGATGTCCAAGGGCTGGCAATATAAAATGAAATGGCTAAGAAAATTTTACATCAATTTGCCAAGAAGTAGAAAGGCAAACTACAAATGGTAGATAGAAAAAAAAATTCCAACCTTTCTAGCTGGTGTAGCTTTTGCAGTAACGTAAATCTATTAAAAGGGCTTGCTGTAAAAAATAATGTTTTGATGAGCAAAGCCGATGCTTGAATGCCCTAGAAAAATGTAAATTTGGAATATGCTTTTTATTCATATTTTTATTGGCATAAGCTAAATGATTTTCGAAGAAATGTTCGAAAGAAATTTTTCGAAATCTTTTGCCTTACGAACGGTTCACAAAATAAGTTAAAAATATTTTCAAAACATTTTTAAAGCTAATTTTTGAATTTACGTTTAAAAATAGAAATCTGATTAAGAGTTCTAAATATGCGAGAGCTCTATTACGGTGCAAAGTATTTTTTTAAAATAAATAATAAGTTTTATTGCATTGAGTTAAGTTATTAAGTTATTGCATTGATAAGGATTTTCGAAAAATTTTCGAATCCTTTAAGATAAAAATATTGAAAAAAATTGGTATGAAGCTATTATTAACTTTATTCATGTTAAAAAATAATATATATCTGATATACGATTTTAAAAATGATGAGAGCTCTACTATGGTCAAAGAATTTTTGAATAATACGGTATCATTTTCATTGCCAAAGGATTTTCAAAAAAATTTTACGAATTCTCTTGACATTTCATTCAATTCAACAAAATAAGTATAGAGATATTAAAAAAAAAGTTTAAGCTATAATCTACTACCATAGGGTCAAAGTGTTTTTGAAAAAATGCATTTTAATTGTAGCAAAAGGATTTTCGAATCAATTTTGCGCATCCTGTTGACTTACAGACAGGTCGTCCGCAAAAGAAGATGAAAATATATTCAAAAAATTTGTTAAGCTTTAATTTATCAAAATTTACGCTAATGAATATAAACCGAATAAGTACCGGCTATTCTATTAATTTTTAAGTTAATGGCAAAAGTTTTCTTGAAAAAATTTTGAAACAACATCGTACTTCAGTCAAGTGATAGAAAGAAAGCAGTTGGCAACTCCGATCCTATCGATAAATGGAGTAAAACATAATTTGAAAAAACTAAGCGTCGTAAACTGAGAGTCAAGCTGGCAAAGCATAGAGATTATGGGAAACATATTGTCCGAAAGGCCAAAGCTGAATTGTAGCTGAAGCGCCAAAAATGACGATGATGAAATGAACCCAACAATATCACTTACTTTTATTTACTTGGCTAAGATTATAATTGATTAATGAGTACTATAATAATAGTGAAGATTGTACTAAATAGTAATTAATGAAATAAAAACTCAAACATTGTTTTATTAATTTTTGATTAAGATAAAGTCCTAATTATATAGAATAAACGTTGAGATGAAAACTTTCGAAAGTTTTGAATAATATTAGAATAAAAAAATTTCACTATTCGGTTAATTTCCTTATTTTCATTGACCCTGTGTTAATTACACTTAGTCGACGATGAAAAATCTCCAGAGATGAGACTTATATTTTATGTTAGGGCAATGTTTCAGCATTCAAACATCCGTATTTTTTATTATCCTCTTATACCCCGTTTTTTTTCTAGGACTATTTTAGTGAAAAAGGACCTTTTTCAAAAAACGGTTTCACATATGATGTCATAAAATCTGTACTGATTCGAATTTTTTCAAATTTTTTTTTCTCTGAAAAGTAGAATAGAGTACCCTTCCATAATATCCCAAATCATAAAAATCGGATGTCTAAAGAAAAAACTACAGCATGAAACTGTGAGCCCGAAATGCACAAAAAACACAGCATTTTGGTGACTTTTTCTACAAAAAAAGCCATTTATTTTAGAAAAAGTCTTAGACACCTGATAATTTTATTATTTAGGTTAGGTCATTGGTCATGATATGTAGATGCGATTTCTATATAACTTTATATTTTTATGATAAAAGATGACCGACTTATTGCATTTTTAGTAAAATTTGAAAAAACAAAATTTTTTTTTGGCAAATTTTTTTTTCGTCTCTTTTAACTGCATTTAACCTTTGAAAAGTGGTTCACTCTTCTATAATTAAATTTTTTTTTGAAAGAAGATGTTAGTAGCTTTCAAATAAAGCAACTTTGCTGAAGAATTCGAGCTGCCCATTGAACACCACAAGCTGAATCCATCATGAAGAGTACACGAAAAGTTATGATTTTTCCAAGTAAGGTAGCATCTCACAGTTTCAGCTGTAGTTTTTTTTTAGCCATCCGATTTTTATGATTTGGGACATTATGGAAAGGTACTCTATTCTACTTTTCTAGGGGGAAAAAAATGTGAAAAAATTTGAGTCAGTACAGATTTACATGACATCATATGTGAAACCGTTTTTTGAAAAAGGTCCTTTTTCTCTAAAATAGTCCTAGAAAAAAAACAGGGTATAAGAGGATAATAAAAAATACGGATTTTGAATGCTGAAACATTGCCCTAACATAAAATATAATAAGTCTCATCTCTGGAGATTTTTCATCGTCGACTAGTGGTAGTGTTTTGTTAAAGCACCATTATAAATAAAAAATACTGTATTTATTTGGGAAAATCATAATTTTTCGTGTACTCTTCATGATGGATTCAGATTATGGTGTTCAATGTGGCAGCTCGAATTCTTCGCAAAGTTGCTTTATTTGAAGGCTACTAACATCTACTTTCAAAAAAAATTTAATTATAGAAGAGTGAACCACTTTTCAAAGGTTAAATGCAGTTAAAAGAGACGAAAAAAAAATTGCCAAAAAAAATTTTGTTTTTTCTAATTTTACTAAAAATGCAATAAGTCGGTCATCTTTTATCATAAAAATATAAAGTTATATAGAAATCGCATCTACATATCATGACCAATAACCTAAAATAATAAAATTATCAGTGTGTCTAAGACTTTTTCTAAAATAAATGGCTTTTTTTGTAGAAAAAGTCACCAAAATGCTGTGTTTTTTGGCATTTCGGGCTCACAGTTTCAGCTGTAGTTTTTTCTTTAGACATCCGATTTTTATGATTTGGGTTATTATGGAAGGGTACTTACTCTATTCTACTTTTCAGAGAAAAAAAAATTTGAAAAAATTCGAATCAGTACAGATTTTATGACATCATATGTGAAACCGTTTTTTGAAAAAGGTCCTTTTTCACTAAAATAGTCCTAGAAAAAAAAACAGGGTATAAGAGGATAATAAAAATACGGATTTTGAATGCTGAAACATTGCCCTAACATAAAATATAAGTCTCATCTCTGGAGAAAAAAAGTGTGAAATTTGTCGACTAGTGTTGTGTTAGTGTGACCGGCTTTTTTGTAATACGCCTGCAACGCATCAACGAGAAAGTTATTAATGTGACCAGATTTTTGTGATATACTTAAAATTCTAATACACCAAATTCTATTTTTACAAGGCACATTGGTTCCAGAAAAAACCGTGTAAAAAAAGATCGTATTATCTTCAAAACCAATTAAAATTAGTAAAAAAAAAGGTTTTTAAAACTAAATATAATACATAACGGGTGATTCATTAAAACCGTTTTTTTTAATGATTTTTCAAATCCAAATTTTAAAGGATGATGGGATCTTTATTTATGATTTCGAAAGGATATTTTATGGCATTTATTTTTTAAAAATAATCTCGTTCAAATGTTGGCCGCAACTGCGTTTTAAATGGTCCTTCCTAAAGGTCCAATTTTCCATGACTCGTTCAAGCATTTCCACTGGTATTTGGCCAATAGCACGAGTAATGTTGGCTTCCAAGGCCTCAATCGTTGCTGGTTTGTCCACGTAAACTGTTGACTTAACGTAACCCTAAAGAAAAAAGTCGAGCGGTGTGATATCGCACGATCTTGGCGGCTAAGGTACGGGTCCCGTATGTGAAATTAATCTTCACCAAATTGACCTCGCAATACGAGCCATTGTTTCATTGGCAATGTGAACCGGAGCGTCATCCTGTTGGAACCAAATGTCGTCGAGATCACGGGCAACAATTTCAGACAGCAAAAAGTCCGTTAACATGGTCCGATAACGTACGCCATTGATGGTAACGTTCGCACCTTGCTCATTTATTAAAAATACGGACAATCACTGGCCACCGCCCACAGAGTGCACCAAACCGTTGTTTTTCTTGGATATAATGGCAGCTGGTGAACCTGTTCGGGTTGATCTTCTCCCCAAATACGGCGATTTTGCTTATTCACGAAACCGTGGAGTCAAAAGTGGGCCTCATCACTGAACAAAATGTTGGTCGAAAACAACGGATTTTCATCGATCTTACCAAGAGTCCATTCACTAAAACAGCAACAGTACAGGAAGATCATTTGGCTCTCCATGATGATTTGCCAATGAATACTGAACAACTTTGCCTTTGACAGCTGTCATGGATCATCGTGATCCACACGAAAATCCCTATTGAAAAAAAAGGTCTTAATGAATCACCCTTTATCAAGAATATTGGTTCTAAAGTGCGAAAAGTGCATTAATGTGACCAGCATTTTTATGATACACTTATCATACGCCTAAAATCTTTAACGTAGCAGTTAAGAAGAATGCATTATTGTAGCCGGATTTTTTTCTGATACTCTTATCAGTAGTGTCTAGAATCTTCTAAGCCTAGGCCAGTAACAGAAGAATTTATTAGTCCGCTGGCCAAATATTTTTTTCAATGCATTTAGAGTCCTATGAATCAAAAAGTGTGAATCATTCTGTTGAGCCGGGGTTTATTGATTATTGTCCAATCGGCAACAAGGCAAAATGCCTTAGTAAGACCATCTTCTTGTCAGATATTCTATCCAATAATTCACTTTACTGACTTGACTGAACTGCGAAAAATGCATTAGTGTGACCAGTTTTTACAAAATATTTATCATACACCTAAAGTCTCGAACATTACAGTGAAGAAGAATGTATTAATGTGGCTGGATTTTTTCCAATGCGTCTAGAGTCCTAACGCTATAAAGTGTTATTGATTATTTATGAATGACATATAAGATGTTCCTGACTGTAATGTGACCGTTTCGTTTGTTACAAATCTACTATACCCCAATCAGCAACTACATAGCATGCATTAGTGTGACCATCTTCTTTTCAGATACACCAACAATCGTCAACATATCTAAAATATTGATTCTATCAAATAATTCACTGACAGTAACATTTCGTTGCCTCTGCATACTGCAAATATACATTTCATTCAAAAATTGTTATGAACAGTATTGGAAAATATTTGCGCAGCGTGCATGCAACACAGTAAAGAGTATTTCAGCAAATTCATGCATTTTCAAATCAAAAGCGCTTATAATTCAATATTAAATCACTCATACGCCAGGTAAAACCAATTTTTCAAACTTTTGCAATATGAAAGCAAATTGATTTTGGACTGCAAGTGAAACAAGCAGAACAATTAGTTTGTCATCTGTGATGAAAAATGTGAATGACTATGAAGTTGTTGTCGTTGTTGTTGTTGTTGTTGTTGTTGTTGTTGTTGTTGTTGTTGCTGTTGAGTTGTTGTGGTTGTAGTTATTGCTGTAACATTGCTTAGGGAATCTTTCACAAATACCAAAATCAACAAAATATTTCAAAATAACAAATGTGTCTTGCAGCACTGGCCACATGCACACACATAGAGAGAGCTGTTGTAGCAGCTCGTATGACAAAGTGTTGCAAAACGCACAATATTTGTCTAGGTCATGCATATAACAATCAGAGAGCAACCCACAAAATGCCACTCCCCCTAAAATTTTGTGCTGCCTTCTGCTGCACGGGAGTAAGAGCCAGTTAAATGCAAACATAAACACAAAGGCAAATACACAAAGCGCAGGACATATTAATCAGTGTGTGCACACTGGCGAAGTCAGAGCTGGAGGGAGCGGGTAAGGAGAATGGCAATTTCAGCTTTGGCTTTGGCCAGAAAACAAATAAATTGCAATTTGTGTAATCTTTACACCTTGAGGCGAGAATCAATGTGACTGTCCGCTGCATGCAATGCAATTTCATTGCAATTTCAGTGTGTACACATATGTATATGTTTGTAAGTGTTTGAGTGTGTGCATATCTACTATGTATATATGTGTGTCAAGTGTGTATGAAAATATTTACAATTACACACAAAGTTAATGTGTGTTATATATATGTATAAGTATATACATAAGTACAAATGCCAAAGGTTTCATTGGCTTTGCACTTAAATACAACAACAGCTTAAAGCAGCTGCATTTATATACATATATACAATCTATATATACATATTTACAAGTAATAAGAGCTTATATATGTTTGAAGTAGAGTTAGCAAATATCAAAATATTTGTTGGTTTTTGTCATTGTACAAAGTTATGTGATATTTGATGCTAATTGCAAAAATCTATTTACTAAGCATTTTTGCAGTGTGGCCCTACAATTTTATTATTTTAGTGGCAGCTCTTTTGAGACGGCTCTTCAATCGTTGATCTCTGGCATTGAGAAGTCATTTCATCACAAAGAATTTTCACTAGTGGCTTATTTAGACATTGAAGGTGGCTTTAATAATGTCACACCTGACACCATAACAGAAGCACTGAGGGAACTCAGGGTGGACTTATGGCTAGTCAGCAGAGTCATCTAAGCCTCTCTTGGCGCTTCCAGTATCGTAAGATACGTAAGTAGGGAAACACCCCCATCCTATGGAACCTTGCCATAAATGGACTTCTGCGTACCCTGGAGGGGGTGGATGCAAAATAACTGCATACCCTGATGACGTAGCAGTTTCCTTCTCGGGTAAATACGCCTGAACTCTCTGCGAGCGTATGAACAACGCCCTGCGTATGCTCTCAGAATGGGCCACTGCTAGTGGAAACTAAACTCAAATAAGACAAAGCTTATGTAATTATGTATGGAGTAAACCTAAATAAGACCAAGCTTATGCTCTTCACCAGGAAGCATAAACTTTCTTCTCTTATAAATCGCAAGCTTAATGGTACAACCTTAACATTTAGCGACTCAGGCAGATACATAGGTTAAGTCCTAGACAACAAACTGGACTGGAGCTTAAATACAGAAGATCGAAGAAAAAGGCCACGATCGCTTTATATACTTGCAAGAAAGCCATTGGACTTACATGGGGCATGTCCCCATACATTGTTCACTGGCTATACACTGCCATTGTCAGACCTATACCGATGTATGGAATATCGATCTGATGGCCTACCTTAGATAAGGGGAGCAACCTTAAAAAGTTAAGTAGGGTTCAGCGAACCGCCAAACTTGCCATTAGTGGTGCTCTTCGCTCCACCCCAAACGAAGCACTAGATGCTATTCTAAACCTTCTACCACTAAACAAGGTAGGGAAACAACAAGCCATTCTATCAGCTTTACGCATGAGAGAGGCGAAAAAATGGAATGACCAAGATTTTGGTCAACATTTCATAACTTCATTCGGAACCTACAGGGTCCGGCACTCGAAGTGTAACCAAATTCAGACCGCTCGCGCAGCTGACGCACGGGCATCAGCTGTCTGTAAGTTAGCTAAATGACAGTTTAGAGTATTGTTTACAAGCGCACGAAAGCATTTTGCCGTGAGTAAACGCGAAAAAAAAATCAGTAATGGATTTCAAACGTAATAGTGTAGTTGCATTATATTTAGCTGGAAAATCACAACCAGCGATTGTTCGTGAGCTCGAACACCTTAAAGTAAATAAAGTTTTCGTTTATCGCACCATAACTCGTTACAATGATACTTGTAGCATCGCAAAACGTCATGGAGGTGGTCATCAAAAGACTGCAACGTCACGTGAGATGGTTCAAAAAGTGAAAAAGCGAATGGAGCGAAATCCCCGACGAAGTGCCAATCAAATGGCGAAAGAACTGAAAATATCTGACCGTAGCATCCGTCGCATACTGAAAAATGATCTCAAGGTTAAGCCTTACAAGATCCAAAAGGCTCATGATCTCACACCGAAGCAGCAACAAGTCAGACTTGAGAGAGCGAAGGAGTTACTTCGCTTGGCCGAAAGCGGTCAATTGCCGAACATTGTGTTTTCTGACAAGAAAATTTTTACAATTGAGCAATTCGTAAACTCTCAAAACGATAGGGTTTACTTGAGGGACCGTTCATACGATAATTTGAGTCATCGATTGGCCACCAGGAGGCAACACCTGCCACAGATAATGGTTTGGGCCGCTGTAACCGCAGATGGGCGCTCTCCAATCGTTTTCATCGAGCCTGGCGTCAAGGTTAATGCGCAATATTATCGGGAAGGTATTCTGGAGGTTACTTTGAAGCCGTGGGCAGACAAACATTTCGGTGGCAGACCATGGACGTTTCAACAGGACTCGGCACCGTCTCACAAAGCTCGAGTGAACCAAGAATGGCTGAAAAACAACGTTCCGAACTTGGACCGTCTCAAGGCCATGGTGAAGGCAAAAGGTGGCCATATTGAGCGAAAGTAAATTGTTTCTAAATTTCGTATTATTTTTACACATTTTGTACCTTGAATTGAGTAAAGGTAATTTTCCAAAATTAATTTATGGCCTTTTTAATTGGTTACACTTCGAGTGCCGGGTCGGATATTCCAACCAGGGAGGAGTGGAAAACAATTATACCAGGCCCAGCTGGCTCGATAAAAGTAGGCGGAGGCGTCTACATTGAGGATTTCAATATTAGAACTGCTTTTCGACTCCCGGACTACTGCAGTGTTTTTCAGACAGAGGTCACTGCACTCCGGGAGGCTTTAATAACAATAACAAACCTACAAATTCGAAATAAGAACATTTGTCGCTACTCGTACAGCCAAGCGACTATTAAGTCCCTAGTTTCGATGACCCTACGAATTCAGTGAACAACTGCCGCTTTTCTCTAGAGGAGATAAGCAGGTTTCAATTCATCTCAAATAGGTCCCAGGCCATGGGGACTTCGAGGGTAACTGTATTGCGGATAAACTGGCTAGACAAAGAACTACCAGCATACTCCTTCTAGACAAGGACAGCCTGGGTATACCCATGGCCAGCTGTTAACTGAGAATACGAATTTTTACGCTTTCTGTGCAAATAAAACGTGGAATCGGATATCGAACACGCGTAGGATCTTGCGGCAAACTTGGCCGACATACTGTAGTAAAAAAACCAAAGAACTTTGCTGTCTGAATAGAGGGCATGTTATCCGCGCTATCACGGGACACTGGCTGATGGGAAACCACGCATCCAGGTTGAATACTCCTCACCATAACTTCTGTAGAAGCTGTGGCGATATGGAGAAGCTGGAGACAGTGAAACACTTTTTCTGTCATTGCCCTGGGCTGGGCAGTAAAAGATTTAAGTTCGTAATGTCACACTTTCTTGACGATTTATCTCAGCTCTCTGAGCAGAGTCCTGGGCTGGGCAGTAAAAGATTTAGGTTCGTAAAGTCACACTTTCTTAACGATTTATTTCAGCTCTCTGAGCAGAGTCCAAAATGCCTCTTAAGGTTTATTCAGGCTGCCAGATGGCTTCCTCACCTCATATAGGGGAAACCTCTCAAGCGGGGAAGAGTGGTGAAATGGGTCCCTGTAGCGGTATCGCAATGGGCCTATCCTTGGCCTAAGTGAGTTGGGACGTCAATCCCAACCTAACCTATATATTTTATTTTTTTATCATGCTGTTTATACCCATAAAGTAGTCCATCTGCCCTTAAAGCCATATCCTGCTACTTATTTTTATTTTATTAAACACAATTATTTTAATTAATCTATCTATTACAAACTGTTTATAACCACAAGCGCTAAGGACATTCTAGATAAAAAAATAGCCTCAAAATAATTATCTCCATAAATTGTTTATTATGCAATTAAAATTCTGCAAATGATTTTTACAAATAACCACATAACTAATCGCTAATATTTAATCATGTTTTTATGTTTTTCTTTAAAAATTAATTATCAGCTATGCCGCAGCTCAAAAGAAAATATTTTATTTATGCTTATTTTTTTTAGCTTTAATTTTTGATAATGTTTTGTTTTGTGAAAAAATCAATGCAGCGCAAAGTTCAAAGTTTAATTTATACAATTTATTATTAATAAATAACTAATTATGCCAACAACAACAAATACACAAAAAAAAATAACATTTTGAACTTTAGCAGAAAAAAATTGTCAAGTGAAAAGCTTTTGCGCAACAGTTTAATTAATTTATACGCTTTGTTTATGTTATTTTGAATACATTAAATATTCATTTATAATAACTATGTGTGTGTGTGTACAAAAGCCAAACATTTGACAATTGAAAATGCAAATAAAGTATTTATAAAATAATATTTAAAGGCTATGCAAAAATTGTTGTCATACCGAACATTTTAATTTTCAATGATTGGCGAGTAATTTTTCATTTTTATTTTTGTTTAACTAATTAAATAAGTGTGGTTTTTATCGATTAGGGTGATTTTTTTTACAAATATAGCTAATTTGGGAAGGAAAAAACATAATCATAATTTTAGTGGTAAATATGAAATTATATTACATTGCTTTGAAGAAGTGTTAAAAATATTAGCTGTCAGAAATATTTTGTAAATTAAATAGGTCAACAATTTGGAGGCAGAGCCACAAAACTAATTGCGTATGCTGACGACATCGCTGTAGTAGTCACAGGCATACACCTCTCCACTCTCAGTGATCTGATGACAAGGCTAGACGTTAATCCGGAGAAGACGGACCTACTGCTCTTCACCAGGAGATGCAAAACCCCGCAGTGGACCCCACCTAGACTAAACGGCACTTTACTGACCCTGAAAACGCAAACTAGATACCTAGAAGTGGTTTTGGATAACAAGCTGCTGTGGAAGGCCAATGTGGAAGAGCGTGTGAAAAAGGCCAGTAATGCCCTATACGCATGTAAAAAGATGCTGGGCTGCTCTTGGGGCCTCTTACCCACTCTAATGCATTGGTGCTACACAGCAATTGTTCGTCCGATACTGCTCTACGGCGTCCTAGTTTGGTGGAAGGCGACAACCAAAACGACGTACCTGAGGCCACTGGAACGCGTTCAGCGACTTGCATCGCTGTGCACTACAGGGGCTCTCCGTTCAACACCCACAGCGGCGCTAAACATCATTTTAGATTTACTTCCGATTGACCTCTACGCGGAGTACTCAGCTGCTCGTACCGCTGGGCGCCTAAAAGCGGCGGGTCTTTTTAAGAGCATTCGCTACGGACAGAGTTCAATAGGACGGGGGCTCTCTGACGAAATTGACTATGTCATACCGCACCTACAATTTGGGAAAAGGGTAAAGGTGACGATGGAGGAAGACGGCTGGCGTAAAGGCCTTATACCCAGTCACAATACCTATAACCTATTTACTGACGGCTCAAAGATGGAAAAGGGCGTTGGTGCTGGAATATACTGCTCCGAGCTTAATGTAAGTCAAAGTTACAGGCTTCCGGACCATTGCAGCATCTTCCAGGCTGAAGAATTAGCCGCAATGAAGGCGGCTGAGCTGGCAGGCACCAACACTCCAACTGGAACAAAGGTTAACACCTTTATAGACAGTCAAGCCGCTATCAAGGCTATTTTATCGCACTGTACATCCTCCTTCCACGTCCTTGAATGCCAGGCAGTCATCCAAAGATTAGCTGCGGCTCGTAAACTGCATATCTACTGGGTGCCTGGACATAAAGGCATAATGGGGAAGCGGTGTTGAGCTTCCGGAGGGACAAATACACGACGTACGCCGACTGATCAAACATCTCTACGTTATGCTGGAGTGCAACATGAAGCGCAGAGCTGAAGCTAGATGGAAAATTCTAGACAGCTGTCACACAGCGAAAATCATGCTGGCTCATTACGGCAGAAAACAAAGTAACTTTATAATGAAACTCTCACGCACTGAATGCAGGACCATCACTGGTGTGCTAACAGGACACTGCCTCTTAGCGAAGCATGCGTATAGGATGGGGCTAACAGCAAGCGAATTATGCAGGATCTGCAGGGATCCGGAAGTCCCTGAGACCCTAGCACACGTACTCTGCGTCTGCTCAGCCATCTCTAGATATCGTTTGACCACCCTAGGAGAACCAGCGTTTGTCGGTCTAGAAAAGGTGGCCAGGCTGCAAGTTGGGCGGCTACTTAATTTCGCTAAAAAAGTTAAATTTTTAACCGACCATCACTTTGCGTAATAACCTCAAATCTGGCACAGCTAAGGACCAAAAGGTCTATGCTAGGCTGCACTCTCTTGTGTGGCCGGCTAGTGTAACCTAACCTAACCTAACCTAAATAGGTCAAAGATTATTATTGAAGGGCTTAACAAACCTGTAGTAAAATTTGTTTTTTCTGGAGAAGGTGCTGCCTGATAAAAATAGATTTGGTAGCAAAAAGAAAAAGTTTAACAACATTTTTAT
>JBAMAX010003733.1:0-30494 GCA_037043745.1 Chymomyza amoena
CCCGGACGTGAAGGCAATAAAAAGGCAGACCTTGACGGCAAATAAGGGGGGCCGAAAAGCCATTTATAGGCCCATCTAAGCTTCAAGAAAACAATACAAAACATAAGACCAAAAAATGAATTCAACATAAAATTCCGGAATGTTGAAATGGCATTGACGGCCTCAATCATTCCAAAAATTCTTCAATTTCAGCCCCAAAAAAGCTGACCCTAAACATTAAAAGTCTCAAGGCACTCTCTCAAGCACTAACAGGCCACTTTGCCTGCAACAAATATCTACATAATTGAATATCGGATTCGGAAACATGCTAATTCGGTTGTGATGTGGAAGAGTCTATGGTACACCTGATCACAAACTGTGCTAGGCGCTAGTCCATAGGAGACACAAAATTTTAGATGCATATCTACTAGAGGTAGTTAGTTTCCTCGACATACTAAACGTCTAAATATAAGATCAAAATGATCGCAGTGCATATATAGTGCGTATATAACCCGCAACAATTACAATTCTCGTGGCGCAATTGATCCTAACCTAAACTTTGAAGTATAGATTTTTGCACAATTTTGTTATTTAGGGTATTCACGAGCTGATGTGAAAGTCTCAATAAGCTTAAGCTTATACTCCTTTTGATTAGTTGAGTTGCTGAGTTTGTACTTCTTCTCTCCTAATTTTCTAAATTTCAAGCTTTGACAAATCCAACAATTGAAGGATTTTAAAAGTTGGTTCTACCGATCTTGAGTGTTTAATGATGTAATATAAACGATTTTATTCTCGAGGGTTTATTTAGCTGAAAAAGCTCTAACTACAGCGTAAGTATAACCCGATTCAGCGATCAGTAATCTGATTTGGGTTATTTTTTATACCTAGTACCGAAGGTACTCAAAGAGCCCAAGGGGTGTTAGCAGACGCCATAAACTATACATTCTTGATCAGGATAAAAAGCCGAGTTGATATATAAGTATCTTTCTGTTTGCTCGTATGAATAAAGGATCTCAGAGACTATAAAAGGTAAATGTATCTATACGCAGTAGAAGAATTTCAGGGTTTAACACCATTTGAAAAATAGTATGCCGATTTTATTAGAAGCCTTTCTTATAAATTGCCCCTAAATTAATATAATTGTAAAAGTTGTTGCGAAGAAGCTTAAGTCAAGACTCAGGTAGATTGGAATATGAAACTTCTTTTTACTTTATGGGCATAGCACACCCCAGTACCCCCAAACAGTATTTCACTATTTAATTCAAAATCTTGTTGTAAAGCTACTCAAAACTCTTCACTTAATGTCAGCCATCCGTAGTTGCAAGGCTGTTAACATCCTCTAGGAACTTCGCCAATTTCAGCCAAAAATAAGCTAGGTAATCGCAGAGATTCTGCAAAAAACTGCTTGAACTGCTTCGGTACAGTAGAGCAGGCAGACTGAAAAATTCTTAAATTCTTTAAAAATCCGGAAAGGGTCGAGATGTGTCGAATGAATACAAAGTCCTTACGAGCGTTAGTGGGTGAAGCTCGTAGGAGGCAGAGCCCCCTAGTTTTGTTAATGTTAAAAGGGACTTAATTGAAGATTGAATAACGATAACATAGAAATTTGGAACCGCAAAACAGTGTAGAAAAAGTGCTCTGTCAATTTAGTAATTAGGAGCCATACGAATAAATTACAGGAAAGCTACTATGGACTTCTTAGAAAAAGGTTTAGACTATGCGACAGATCAGGGATCTTTAGATAGTAACTAAAATTTGTAAGTGTTCTTTGATTAATTCATAATTCATCAAAATTTGTCTGGTTGAAGATGACTTAGTAACCAATTGTGGCATGTGCTGAAAACGGACTTGAATTTATCTATCATGGTGCTCCATAACCGAAGAACATAGTTGCCATAGATCACTCAAAGCGTGATGTAAAAATCACGCCAGTCTCTTCTGTATAAAGTGTTCTTTTTAAGCCGATTCTTCACGAGGTATAGTGACATTTACGCAGGACCTATGAGAGAGGGGATTCCCTCCAGGTCTGGATTTTCTCAAGACCCCGTTGTAACAACTGTCGTGGTTCAAGCAATATGTGTAATAGTGGAGTAGTTACATTTCCTCACAGAGCCTGGATTTTCCCTCAAACCGAAGAACATAGCTGCCAAAGATCATTCAAAGCATAATGTAAATATCTCGCAAGGCTCTTCTATAAGTCTTCTTTTTAAGTCGACTCTTCACGAGCTGAAGACACATCCTTAGGACCGGTGAGAGGGGAGTATTCACTCCAGGTCCGATTTTCTCAGGAGCCTTGTGTAATTACTGTCGTAATGGTGTTATTCAAGCTGTTTATGTAATAGAGGAGCAGGTACATTCCCCTGCCGACCCCGGATTTTCTCTCTAAAGCCACAGGGCCGTACAGATATCCGTGGCTTCCCATAGAGCACTTAGCACTCTTTATCTCAAGATCGTATATCTGCATTTAATATGAGGATTTAAGGGGTTTAAAACGAACATTTAAAGAATGCTAAAGTTCACCAAATATGTTCTTAAGTCTAAGATTAACGATTTCATGATAGGTTTGCGAGGTTCTGGGTACTTTGTAGTGTAACCATTAAATTAGTGACAACTTAGATTTGATAAGCGGTCCGATAGCATAGCGACAGTGCACTAGACAGAGTGCAAGAGTTTCGAATCCCACGTCCACTTTTCCTATTTCCCTAATTTTTCAACTATTCAAAATCCTTTTTCATTACTTACTCCCATTATCGTTATCACAAAGGATCTCTTCTTGAACTAAGTGAGTTGGGACGCTAAGTTGCAACTGCCACCTTAACCTACCTAGATTTGAAAAAAGGATTTATTTTCGTTTTGAAAGAAAAAATAAAATAAAATAATAAATACTCAGTTATCGATAAATTGATATTTTAATAAAATGTTGTAAAAAATTACACATATATATTTTTTATTTTTATATACATGTTAAAGATCTTAAAATACAAAGAGGTCAATATAAAAACGTGACCAACTCTACTTACTCTCACCCCAACCCATATTGACACGAAAAAGAGTGTTTAAACGTCGTCAGCCAAAAATCCACATTTTTATCACTATTTATTTTCCATTATTTTGGGCTTGCAATTGTTTTTTCGGTTTTCGCCTGATTTGGCATGCAAGGCAGGTGCCCAGCATGGCCAAGAAGCTATGTTTGGGTCATTGGTTGATGAAGAGTTTTAGAAATTGCCCTAAACCAAATGTGGTGCACCGCGTTGCTCATAATGAAATAATGCCCCGGCGAAAGTGTTCTATTAATCAAAAGTTTTAGTTAATTTCTGCGCAAAACTCTCACTCAATCAGTTAGGCAGTTATTCAGTTATTCAGTCAGTCCGTCAGTCAGTTAGTGATTTGGCCCAAACTGTCAGACGGACACTCTCAAATAGAGTTGGAGGCAAAGGAAAGTGCGTGAAGTATCATTTATGGCCTGCAAATGGTATTGGCATTGGTAAAACTTGTCAATACGATCGTTGCTTGCAAAGTTGTCGGAGATTTGTTTAGACGATTTGACGTTTTGTGGCGGCCACGGCGTTGGCGGCGGCGACGGCGTCTGGTGCCGGAAGTTGTGGGTGAAATTATGCACGGCCAGTGAAAGGTTGCCTAATTTCTGTCATTTAACAGGCGCTCAACATGCAAGGCACACAAATCAAACGCCAAGTGGCAACAGATTCGGGTACGGGTATGATGACTATGTGCGTGTTTGATGACTCTTTTCGAAGTGCAGACATGTTCATTAAAGCGCCGCTGCAGCTTTGGAGCTCGGCTTTAAGAGCGGTGCTGGGATGCAACACAAAGCAAATAAATACTAAAATTTGCATGCTTGCAACATAAATCGTGGCAAAATATTAAACAAGTCAGCAGCAACAGTTGAAATCAATAAATTTATTGATATAATTTACACGCAGCGGTTGAGAAAAGGCGGCGCACGACAACAAAAACAATAATAACAACAAGAGAGCCGGTTGCAGTCTAAGGATGTCACGACTATGTAATGCTCTGTATTAGAGAAAAAATGTGAATGTGAATTCCACGAGTTCGTAAATATCTGCTGCAAGGGTGAAACGTTGAAGAATTTTACTATATACGAGTTTGTTTCATGATCCTCTGCTTTCTTGAGTTTGGGATATTTACTGAGATCCTGAAATATTTTTTTTCTTAATCTTATTTTCACCTACTTGTTTTATTTTTATTTAATGAACTAATTTTATAATTTTTTCTATATATGCTGAAATTCTGACAATGGAACTAGAGTTTCTGAATACTTTTCATGGTATAGAAACTATTAAATCAATTGTCAAATAACATTCTGAAATTTTCTGAGCACATATACATAATAATATAATATATAATATGAATTCAAAAGCCATTTCTGACGGAATGTAGGGCATCTCCCAAATTACTACCCAAAATATTTTTTAGTTCAAATTTTTTACATTTTATTTTTTTCTCACAATCTTGGAATTTCCTGAGACGCCGAAATAACCATCGGTTCCATAAATATTTATTGTAATACCCTGACAAATTTTTTTACTTCTTGCCTAAGTCTAGGGATTTTTCTCATTAATTACTAAAGTTCTGAAAATGAATCTTGAGTTTATAAGTACGTTTTGTAGCATAAAATATCTTCTATTAAACTAATGCTAAAAATTTAATTTAAGACTAATGATCCAGAAATTTTCTAAGATCCAGGAACTACCACCCTTTAGTAAAGTAATTATTTTATTAATTTAATAATAAAATATTTCTTATTTCTTGACTATGTTTACGGATAAAATATTTTTGTGCTTTTTCCCTATGTTCGTAAGGACGGCTCCGACTGCTGGAGTTCTAACTAGGAATCACAGCTTTTGAGTACCTTTTTAGTCTGAAAAACGAATAAAAAAAATTCTAAAAAATATTGGGTGCAGAAGAAATAAGGCCACATTCACAATTTATAACTTTAAGTTCTTAAATGCTCCTAACAAAAAACTTGCCTCATGACTTGCTTTCGCGCGTAATGATGATCGTGGACAAATATGATCAGTGCTGGAAAATAATTAAATTTCTTAAATATCGGTTCTAAGTACGGGTTAAATGACAAAAAACTCAGGACGGAAGTGGATGCTCAGTTTCTGTTTCAGAGTGGTTGGACATCGATCGAATTTTTATTTCCTTATCTCTGATTGGGCGATCATCTAATTATAACTCATTATAAATAATAATTTGGACAGTAAGTATTATTAAAATCAATAAAATTAAACGTACAAGAATCAGATCTGGATTTATTATACTCCAAAGAGTCCAACCCGTTTACGATGGTCTTAATTGCCATCAGTCCAGTCTATTACACTTTTCTATTTCTATACGGAAGGTCATTTAAACGTCTTATTTACACATTTTAATTAATATTTTCCATACAATTTTTTATAAAAAAATTGTTCTTAAATATAATATAAAGCTTAATTACTTTAATCTAAAAAATGATATTCGCAAGAAAGTACGTTCCCTAAATGATCCCTCATCGCACCCTGGGGCTTTATTTTAATTTCAATTCATTCCTAGTTTATACTTATATGCTGATTTTTTTTTATTATTATTTTAATTTAGTTTAAAAGGAATTTGCGTAGAAGAAAGTATTCAACTTAAATTCTAATAACTATAATTTTTTACTTTAAATTATTTTCTCTACAACAAAAAACCGAAAAAATTTAGCGATGCACAGAAAATAGGAGAAATATAAAAATTATAATATATTTTTACACCGATTCGAAAGACTGTAGCGATATTTACCAAAAAATTTATGTTAGACTCATTTCAAATTCCAGTTCGGGAAGATTTTTCTATAATACCAGACGATTTCATAAAAATTTTACCAATTGATAGGTAATTTAAGACGTGTAAAAGTTTTTATTATAAATTAAATTTTTTAATTATTGGAGTAAATTTAATTCTAGGGTAATAGGAAAGATCCAATTTGATAGAACTAGTTCTTTTGGTTCTTAATAACAAAAATATGTACATAAAGACTGATGAACATGGCCTAATTTATTTCTTTTACCATCCTGATCTTTTGATATAAAACTTATCGTACCCACGTCCTTTTTATGTTTAACCGCTTTTTTTTGCACCAACTTAATATGCACTTCTACCCTTCGGGGTAGAGAGTATAAAAACAAACGACAACCATGAGGACAACAACATGCATTGCGAACGACTCGTGCAACATGCAACACGCAACATGCGCTAATTAAGGGGGGGCGGCAGGCGGCGCGCCGGTGCAGCAGGCGTTCGTGCGTATGCATGCCGCTTGGCAAGTTATCGACCATATGGCCATGGCCAAGACAACTTTGGCAGACTAACCGACTGACCGATTGTTGTTGCCTGTTGCATGTTGACGCTTAAGCAAACAAAATAGACAACACAATAACAACAACAACAAAGTGCAACAGTTGCAAATTGTTGCAGCCAGTTGGCAACTCTGGCAGCCGTTGCTTTTGCTAATCATAACAAATTTAACATATGTTCGAGGAATTTGCGAGTTCGTTGCCTAAGTCTTTTGTTTAAACTGCAGGGAGCAAATATTTTATTTTTTAGTTTTTGTTTTTATTTGACAACTTTCAGGCGTACGATGCAGTTAAGCTAAATATGCACCAATATTTTTTAAAGAATTTTTTGGTTTCTAAATAATTGCGTGCAAATTTATTATACCCTGTACCATATGGTACTAAGGGTATATTAAGTTTGTGCAAGCCGAAAATGTATGTAACATATAGAAGGAGACGTCGGAGACACCCCAAAGTTACCTAAAATATGATCAGGGTGAATAGAGAAGTCGATATACCCATGTCCGTCTGTCCGTCTGTCCGTCTGTCCGTCTGTCCGTCTGTCCGTCCGTGTGAACGCCTAGATCTCAGAGATGGTAAGAGCTAGAGTTACCAAACTTTCACATTAGATCCCATATTATTCCATAGGAGGCAAGTTTATTTTATTTTTTTGATATCGGGGATAAATTATATAGCTCCCATGGGGGTTTTTGAGACGACCTCGACAAAAAAAGCGTTTTAGATGAATAATTCGTTTGTTTATGAAGATATCGTAACGAAATTTGGTATTCGAAAGTTTTTTATAGTTCCCAATCACTGTACCAAATTTGTTCGAAATCGGTTGACTATATCATATAGCTCCCATAGGACCGATCGGCCGAAATAACTTTTTAAAGAAAAATTCGCTATATTTCGTTTTTTAATAAAGATATCATAACCAGATTTGACGTTTGGAAATTTTTTAGATCACTTAAGCAATGTGCCAAATTTGAACAAAATCGGTTGACTATATCATATAGCTCCCATAGGTCCGATCTTCCAAAAAATCGATTTTTTAACAAAATTTGTTGTGTTTCGTTTGTTTGTTAAGATATTGAGACTAAATTTGACATTAGTGAGTATTTTATAGTTCCTAAGCACTGTACTAAATTTAATCCAAATCGTTTGACTAGATCATATAGCTCCCATAGGACCAATCGGTCCAAAAACACGTTTTTATACAAAATTCGATGTGTTTTGTTTGTTTGTAAAGATATTTGAAATAAATTTGGCATTCATATCCTTTTTAAGGTATTTAAGCACTGTGTCAAATTTTATTGAAATCGGTTGACTATATCATATAGCTCCCATAGGAACGATCGGTCAAAAAAAAAAATTTTTGCTTAAAAATTCTTCTGTTTTTGGTTTTTGTGAAGAAATCGGACTTTATTACAAGCTAGTGGTACAGGGTATCCTAAAGTCGTCCGCGCCCGACTTTACGTCCGCCATTTTTTTTATTTTAGTATGAGCCAAAGAGTGAAAGCAACTTTTGACCTCGAGCGATGTTTGTACTCTAAGAAGTAAGAGTGAAATTCCAAGTTTTATAAATAATGAGAGTTTCAATTGGTAACATCGGGTTGAAGACATTGACAACTCTAACTAATCCGCGTCTCTAGCCCGATTGGTGAACTTTTTAACGATATGCACCTTCTCACATCAAGAACGGGCCGGACTCTTCGAATTACAATATAAAAGTTGAAACAAGGAAGCAAGATAAAATTAAACATTTAATCATAAAAAGTGCCAAGGGATCATAGTTGACCAAAAGAGTGACTCATAATATAGAATTGGTCAAGAATGCTCGAAGTGGCAAGTCAAGATAAGTTAAGATAGAAGAAGTGAGAGATTGAATAGACCGTTCGAAAGAGATGAAAAAAAAGTAAAGTTTTTATAGTTGGAGCATAAGAGTCGGCAAGGATCATGTAAAGCATATTTAAATCTACAAAATTGTAAGTTTAAAGGTCTCTAGATGGTATGACAAAGAAACTTTGCTTAGAAGTACATTGGAATCGATAAGACCGAGTAACAGCTTATGCAAGAATAACGCGCCATGGAATGTTTTGCGATGATTTATGGAAGTCAATTTATAAGGCGAAGTCTATTAGAATATGGCGGATGTTTGGGTCCCAGTTTAAGCCACGAAGTGCAAAAAGGAGAAATTTCTTTTCTACGGACTCAATCATATCCTGATAAACATAGTATTGAGCGCTCCAAACGCAGGAACAATATTCTAAAATAGGACGGGGTTATGTGGACATAGCCAAAAATTAGAATTTATCAGAGCTACCCCAGCAATGGGCTTTACCCATATTATGCCAATATGTTAATTCTAATACAATATTAATTGAATTTTAATAAAAAACTTAACTCCCATGTAAAAACGATTATTTTATATCATAAAATTATATTATTTTAGATGGATTTTCAAACCGAAAACCAACACTCAAATTTTATAGAGGTAATTACGCAAATTTTTTTATGCGTATTTGTTGGGAACATATCTATCACGTAAAAACAGAAATAGGTATTTTATAATTTTGTACATATATACGGTCTGAATTTCGAATTTTTGGTCACGAAAGTAACATCACTTTTTTGTTGTCACTTTAAAAATGTCGTTTTTCAATTTATATTTTTTAAATTTAGCTCTAAAAGTTTCGATTCAATAGTGTATTATTAAATGATTATTTAAAACCCAAAAAAAAATTTAGATAAGAATCTTTAATCTTAAAAATCTTGTTAATTTCATTCATTTCTAGTATGAAAAAACTTCGTTTGAGACCAAAAAATCTTCATTAGTAAAAAATGTTAAGCCAATAAAATATCGATTCAAGAGTTAATTTGGATTATTTGAATTAAGAATCTTTATTTTTAAAAATCGTGTTTATTATTATCATTTGTAGAATATAAAAATTATCTTTATGGACGAAAAAAATTTTAAAATCGTTAATCAACCAAAAAATTTTTATTTCGTCCTAAAATTTCAATATGTCGAAAATTTTATTTAAAGGATTTTTTGTCCCGTTTTAATATTTTTTAGTTTTATTCACATTTAAGATTTTTTTCTTAAATAAATACTTTTACTCTTAATTTTTAGAATTTTATAAATATTGTCAAAGTGTTACTTAAATAAAATTCAAGAATTTTTTATTTTCTTCATTAAATAATTTAATATTTTTTCAACATATTTTGCTCTTGTATTAGTTAAGAACTATGGTCTAGTTTTAAGATTTTACAGACATATTATAAGAAAATTTTTTTTTTTGTTTTTTGATTTGAAGCTTTTATCCTATTCTTGGCTACCCGTAAATAAATTGAATTTATTTTGTTGAAAATTTCTAACTTTAAAAGGAAGCTTGCTGTATTATGGAATAGAAAATCTTGCTGGACTTTGTCTGTTTCGGAATCATTATAATAGGAAAACCTTTATAATTACTATCAATATAATTTTCAAGTTTCTAGACGATCTTCATACACTGCAACTATGCCAAATTTCAATTGAATGGATTTTGCATCCGCTAAAGGGACTTTGATACTCCTTCGCATTTTGTAGTACGAGATCTAAGTCACCTAAGTGGGAATTACGGCTTATCATTAGTTGCGATTGGTATATAAGGATTTCCACCTTTAACGTATGAACGAAAGACTTTTAAGACACAGTAATAACGCAATCTTAAGAAAAGGCTTAAAAAGGAAGTTCCAGCCCGTTCAAGTTGCTGGTCACATTCAGGCCTTCTAATTGGTATCTCTGAATCATCTTAGATATATCCTGCTAAACAGGCAATCTCAAAATAGGAAATCAGCATTAAAAAATTACCACAAATAAAAAAAAAAAAAAATTAAAAATGCAAAGTCAGCCGCAATGTTTTATTATTTCTAATAAAAAAATGAATTCCTATTTAATTGAGAGGCAGTGTTTATGTCTATACGTATATACATCACATTACACATGTGTCAGTGCCTTTTTTTGTCTGTGTATGTGTGTGTATGTAGGTAAGTAAGTAATTAACAGTTTCAGCTAATGCTAATCAGCGTCAGGCTTAACAATGTCAAAGTTGTGTTATTTTTGTTGGCCATAGTGTTGTTTTTGTAGACGCCTTTAATGGTCTTACAAGTTTTATGGATGTCTGCCTGGCACACACCCAAGACGACAACAACAATAACAACAACAGCAACTTGGCTAAAAGCAACAACAGCAACAACAACAACGTAGCCAACAAATCAGCAAAAGTCATAGTATATACATGACAGTGATAGCCAAAGCAACTGACATTAAATGTTGCCTGTTGTTGTTGTTTTTTGTTGCTGTTTGTTGTTGTTATTGTTGTAAGCTTTTAACATATTTTTCAATTATTGCACGTAGAAATTTCTTTGTTAAATTTTGTTAGTTGTTTTTTATGCAACAAAACAAACGATTGTTTACAACAAAAAAGCGAAAGCTAATGAAAACGAAATCCAGCAAAAGCTTCAAGAAGAAGAAGTATCAGATGATGAAAAAGAAGAAGCAGCAACAGGCAGCAGAACACAATTCTTGGCAACATGTTGCCACAAAGTCTGTTGGAAAGAGAAAAAACAATAACAACAACTATAAAAAAAAGCGAAAAGACGACAACTTTGGCGACTTGGCGGCAAACAGCGAAGACGACAACAAAAACAATAACAACAACGCTGTGGACGCCGAAGACGCATGTTTCTTGAGAGTATGTAAGGGTATATCAGCTAGGTCATGAAGTTTGACAGTGAAGTCGAAGCGCCTCTTTTTAAGGGTTATTTTGTTAGGCGTTGCGAGATTTATTTGTTTTTATATACAGTACATGCATGTAAGTTTACCTCCTGGAACATTATAATACCAAATTTTAATTAAGATGTTAAGAAATAAATTTATAAATATATGTCAATATTTACATTAGATAAGATAACAAAATAAGTTACATTATAAAAATTTTTTGGGAAAGATAAGGATTTTCGATAAAAAAGTTGCAAAAGGAAGTGAAAAAAAAACAGAGCAAAGATAAGTGCAAAGGTTCTCTTGTTAAAGTTATGATTTATACATATGAAATTATATCAGATGAGATCTTAGAAGGCACGCGCTCCAAAGAGCTATCATACTTATGAGATGTAAGCTTTCATGAAAGCTCAACATATACGCAAATAATTTTGTCCTTCAAGGATAAAAAAAAACAAATCCAGAAAACGCAAAAAAAAGCGTCAAAGATGGTCGTGAAGACGTCACTGATTTGCCTCGTTCCGGTAGTCCTTCAACATTAAACGTCGATGCAGTAGTGAAGAAAATTGTGCTCGAAAATCGTAGTTTCGTTATTTTAGATTGCTTCAGACCTTGGCATCTCATATGGATTTGCCGAACACATTTTGGTTGAAGTTTTGGGCATGAAACGCGTCACGGCCCGACTCGTGCCAAAAACCGTGCCATTTTGGAATTTGTGGCCAAACACTCAACGAACGCTCGGGCTTCGTATTCACCAGATATGGCACCGTGTGACCTTTTCCTGTTTCCCAAACTCAAATTGCCATTAAGAGGGAAGCGTTTTGACACCATTGAGATCATCAAACAAAATTCAAAGCAGGAACTTAAAGCCATCCCTGCCCAGGCCTACCAGAAGTGTATGGATGATTGGATCAAGTTTGGAATTTGTGTGTAGGCTCTAATGGTGAATACTTCGAAGGCAATAATAAAGATATTTATTAAAATTTAAGAAAAATTCGTTTTTTTTTACAATTTCCGGAAACTCGGACTTGGACCATATAAAAATTGAGTTTGAATTATCTGAGTTGATCTAGATTAAAAAATAATTCAAAATATTTATCAAAACCTTTTAAACTTAAAACTGTCATTAATAGAATCTAAGAATGTCAAAGAATATTTAAAAATTTTAATATTTTTAGTTTAACAGAATTTTGTAACCTGATTTAAAAATACGTTTTAGTTCCTCTTGCAAAACATTCGGTTTCAAGCCATATAAAAAATTTGTTTCGTGGCAACACCAAACATTCGATCTTATACGAATCCAATAAAATTTTCGATTTAATTTTCCACGGCCGATTTATAAATTGATTGTAGAGGTTTACATTTTAAAAATAAAATTTTTGCTATTCTCTATTCTAGTTTCAGAAAAAAATGTCTTGTAATTTGGAAGTATATTAAATCAAAAGAGATGAGCCGCCCTATAATGTTTTATTCAAAATGAAATAAAGCAGATTTCAACTATGCCAAAAAATCAAAATTTGTCCCATTGTACCTCAATATTTGCGAAAGCTTTTTATGTTCATGGTCACAGACACAGAAAATTGCTGAGCTAGATACTTTTTTTTGCGAAATAATTTTTTTTTCCCCATACAACCTTGGCTCAAGACCAACTAAAAAAAATTTTTATTATAGTTTTGCAAACTACGAGCATAATTTTTAAAAAAATATGATAATTTGGCTATAATGTCTTCTTATTTAGTATCTGACTTTAATTATATTCTTATAAATTTAATGAATAGTCTCAAAACGACATTATCTGGTGGAGGGCGTTTCGGTTTATGGAGTAACAAGTACTAAGAAAGGATTTTGGAATATTCCAGCCACAAGTGAAAGAAATGACATCAAAGTTTGTATGGAGGAGTTTCCATTTTATCCTAATATAGAAGACTTGCATTCAGGCCATTCTATTCGCAATCATTGCGATACTAATGAGGACGATGAATAATTAAATTGTCATTTTATTTTCATTTTTATTTAATTACTACGTTTGGTCGGCAAAAATCCACTCAGTTGTACCCTCCACGCGGGTGCCGGCCGGGCAATGGGCATTTGCGACCCTGTGTCTGGTTGCATTTTTAGCATGCCAGCGCAGAGAAGTGAATGTCTAGCTAAGATCGGTGAGCAGCTTGCTACGGATCATTACTGAGTGGTGCCTGGCGGTTAGGCATAAAACGCTATGGGGTGCGCTCCCCCTGAATCAAAAATCATGCACAATGGAGGTTGACAAAGATGAAACGAGAACTGGGATGTCAGTTCAAACGTCGGTGGAAGGCGTGACTGCTACCACCGGCGGGCGCGACGACATAAGTCGCGTCGCCAGCGGTCACACCTCTGCTGGGATTGGAGCAGGTCCCAACAGTTGTACTGCTACTGCCGAAAAAACGATGAGAAAGATGCTCCGCGCGGATGCCGAAGTCCAAGAAGACTCGGACCACGACAGCATTAACACAGCGGATGAAGAAGCTTTACTGCGCTCTCCAGGCGATGACCGAGGTGCCATTTCTGCTTGCAAGAAAGGGCCGAGGTCAAAGCCGAGCAAGGAGGGGCTTAAGGCAAAAGCACAGTATAAGGCTGCGGTCAAGATCTGCGGTAGACTTGAAAACAAGTCCAACCTGACGAAGGAGGAGGAAGAAAGGTTGGCTTGGGCGAAAGACACCGTGGAGAAAGGCCGGGCTCACTTTGCGGCAAAAGCTTGGTGTGCTCCGACGGACTCGAAGTTCGCAAACCGGGTCGAGGAGAACCTTGCAGTAAAAAGACAAAGATCAGCCGAGTGCGAAGTGCAAAGCGGTAAGCGGCAGAAGCACAAGGAGGGGTACAGTGTAAAAAATGAGAAGCCCAGCTCTTCGAAAGCGGCCATGAAGCCCACCACTTCGAAGACGGCTACGGCTAGTGTAGTGGCCAAACGGCACTTAACCGTGGCACTCATTGACCGTAGCCAACCGCAGGGGAAGATGACTCAGGAGCAGTGGTCGGCCGTGGAGATGAAACTCCTGGAGGCCATGTTCGTTAAAATGAGGGAAGAGCCCACGGCGCCGATGCCGTCGTTTGATGGCGCGGGCTGGTTTGACGGGGTTAAACTCGTCAAATGTAAGGATGACCCGACCCTCGAGTGGTTGAAAACGGCTGCTGTCGAACTCCGGGGCCTATGGGTAGGGGCTTCTCTTGAGGTAGTAGACAGATACAGTATTCCGTCTTTACCTAAGGCGAAGGTGCTAATACCGCGCGTGGTAAAGCCGGAAGATGCACTCTGTCTACTACAGCGACAGAATCCTGATGTGCCGACGAATGACTGGAGGGTGCTGCACGTCTCTAAGCCAGCTGATAAGAACGCTGGCCAGAACTTCATCCTCCAGATCAACAAGACGGCCGAGGATATTCTCTACCCTAGGTTCGGGAAGATGGCGTGGGGCGTAGGGAGTGTGTACCTGCGTCTCAAAAAGCGCCATCCTGCTGACAACAACGACAACACACTGGCCGCAGGTGAAGTGGAAGGCGATCTTGGGATAGAGCAAATCCTAGAAGCTTCCCTCACGCTGAGGAACGAGCAGGAGGTGGGTGAACCGGCGGTAACAGTCGACCCCATGAAGGTCCCAGAAGCGAATGCTGAAGGTCCTTCAAATCAACCTCCATCGCAGTAAAATTGCCTCAGCCGAGCTTCTCCTCAACATAGAGGGGGGCGGCTACGACGTTGCCTTGATACAGGAACCATGGTTGGCATCAGGAGATCTGGTTTCTGGCCTAAAATCGAGGCAATTCAACTTATACGTTCCTGACACTACAGGCAAGATAAGGACTGCTGTCCTTGTACGAAAATCTGTCTACTCGTTTCTAATAACAAATTTCTCCACAGGAGATCTAACCGCGGTGGCCATAAAGGACGGCAAGGATGACGTGCTACTCCTCGCGTCCTGCTACATGGCCCACGACGTCGAAGCGCCACCACCTGAGCTCCTAAAGTTGGCGGACGAAGCCACGAAGAGGAGGCAGCAGCTGATAGTTGGAGCGGATGCGAACGCTCATCACTCAGCATGGGGCAGCGGTGACATTAACACAAGAGGTGAGTCTTTACTAGAATACATAATTCGTAGTAGCCTATATATAGCCAACAGGGGTGAGGAACCCACTTTCGTTGGGCCCACCTCCAGTAACGTGCTAGATATAACTCTCCATACAAAGGATATAGGTGTCGAGAACTGGAGGGTACTTAGTATACCCTCTTTCTCTGACCATAGATATCTAGCCTTTTCACTCGTTTTCACCCCCAAAATCGCTGCAACGCCTGTCAGAAATCCTAGGAATACGAACTGGGACCTGTACAGACGCACACTTCAGCGTAAACTTGGTAGCCCTATGGTTAGTAGCTCTACGGTCGCGCTCGAAGCAACCGTTGCAACCCTAACCTCTCATCTTAATAGCGCCTATCTTGCATCATGTCCTCTTGCCCGTGCAAGGCGTAAGTCCAAGCCACCTTGGTGGAACAAGGAGCTGGGCGATCAAAGACGCTACGTACGCGAAATCTTCAAGCTTGCGAAGCAGGCAGAAAGTGAAGTGTGTTGGGATGAGTACAAAGATTCACTCAAAGAATTCAAAAAAGCGGTCCGTACCACCAAAAGAAACTCGTGGAAGAATTTCTGTGGCAGTATCGAAAAAGTAACAGAGACGGCCAGACTTAGGAAACTCCTATCAAAGCAGCCTTCTGTTCCTGGCCTAATTCGCGATACCTGTGGAAACTGGACGAGTAATTGTCAGGAATCGCTGGAAGCTCTGGTTTCGGCACACTTTCCTGGAAATACCGTACCTACAGGTATCAACTCGCAAGAATATGTGATTAACAGCAGCGACGAAGCCAAAATACAGCGCTTAGTCACTCATGCCAAGGTTGACTGGGCGGTGAGATCTTTCGACCCATACAAGTCACCGGGACCAGATGGCATCTTTCCAGCCATGCTTCAGCAGGCCCTGGACTTGCTGATCCCTTGGCTAAAGGCAATATTTAAAGGGTGCTTGAGACTTGGTTATGTGCCTACAGCATGGAGAGAGGCAAAGGTTGTGTTCATTCCCAAAGCAGGAAAGACCAGCCACCTCTACCCTAAGGACTTTCGGCCGATCAGTCTCACATCCTTCCTACTCAAATCGCTCGAGAAAATCCTTGATGAAGACATAAGAGCCTCGTTGGGATCTGGTTTCTCGGACGCTCAACACGCATACATGAAGGGTAGATCTACGGAATCAGCTCTTCACACGCTGACACGAAGTATTGAAGGTGCTATGGATCACAAGGAATACGCACTCGCGGTATTTCTGGACATAGCCGGAGCTTTTAATAACGTGTCGCTTGAAGCTCTTAAGGAGGGGCTTCAATCGCTTGACACGAATAGCTGCACTTACCGGTGGATATGCAGTCTGTTGAACTGCAGAAGGATAAGGGCAGAGTGGAACGGTGCCATAATCTCTAGGGAAACGAACAGAGGAACCCCGCAAGGTGGTGTCATCTCTCCCCTACTATGGCTCCTAGTAGTCGACGGAATTCTAAAACAATTTGAAGGCAGAGCCACAAAACTAATTGCGTATGCTGATGACATCGCTGTAGTGGTCACAGGCATATGCCTTTCAACTCTCAGTGATCTGATGACAAGGTCACTGGACACGATTCACCGATGGGCCACTAATGCAGGGCTAGACGTTAATCCGGAGAAGACGGACCTACTGCTCTTCACCAGGAGATACAAAACCCCGCAGTGGACCCCACCTAGACTAAACGGCACTCTACTGACCCTGAAAACCCAAACTAGATACCTAGGAGTGGTTTTGGATAACAAGCTGCTGTGGAAGGCCAATGTGGAAGAGCGTGTGAAAAAGGCCAGTAATGCCCTATACGCATGTAAAAAGATGCTGGGCTGCACTTGGGGCCTCTCACCCACTCTAATGCATTGGTGCTACACGGCAATTGTTCGTCCGATACTGCTCTACGGCGTCCTAGTTTGGTGGAAGGCGACTAACAAAACGACGTACCTGAAGCCACTGGCACGCGTTCAGCGACTTGCATCGCTGTGCACTACAGGGGCTCTCCGGTCAACACCCACAGCGGCGCTAAACATCATTTTAGACTTACTTCCGATTGACCTCTACGCGGAGTACTCAGCTGCTCGTACAGCTGGGCGCCTAAAAGCGGCGGGTCTTTTTAAGAACATTCGCTACGGACATAGTTCAATAGGACAGGGACTCTCTGACGAAATTGACTATGTCATACCGCAGCTACAATTTGGGAAAAGGGTAAAGGTGACGATGGAGGAAGACGGCTGGCGTAAAGGCCTTATACCCAGTCACAATACCTATAACCTATTCACTGACGGCTCAAAGATGGAAAAGGGCGTTGGTGCTGGAGTATACTGCTCCGAGCTTAATGTAAGTCAAAGTTACAGGCTTCCGGACCACTGCAGCATCTTCCAGGCTGAAGTATTCGCCGCAATGAAGGCGGCTGAGTTGGCATGTACCAACACTTCAACTGGAACAAAGATTAATCTCTTCATAGACAGTCAAGCCGCTATCAAGGCTATTGTATCGCACTGTACATCCTCCTTCCAAGTCCTTGAATGCCAGGCATCCATCCAGAGATTAGCTGCGGCTCGTAAACTGCATATCTACTGGGTGCCTGGACATAAAGGCATAATGGGGAATGAAATGGTGGATGCAATTGCCAAAAGCGGTGTTGGGCTTCCGGAGGGACAAATACACGACGTACGCCGACCGATAAAACACCTCTACGTTATGCTGGAGTGCAACGTGAAGCGCAGAGCTGAAGCTAGATGGAAAAATCTAGACAGCTGTCACACAGCGAAAATCATGCTGGCTCATTACGGCAGGAAACAAAGTAACTTCATAATGAAACTCTCACGCACTGAATGCAGGACCATCACGGGTGTGCTAACAGGGCATTGCCTCTTAGCGAAGCATGCGCATAGGATGGGACTAACGGCAAGCGAATCATGCAGGATCTGCAGGGATCCAGAAGTCCCTGAGACCCTAGCACACGTACTCTGCGACTGCCCAGCCATCTCTAGACATCGTCTGACCACCCTAGGAGAATCAGCGTTTGTCGGTCTAGAAGAGGTGGCCAGGCTACAAGTTGGGCGGATACTTAATTTCGCTAAAAAAGTAAAATTTTTAACTGACCATAACGTTGCGTAATAACCTCGAATCTGGCACAGCTAAGGACCAAAAGGTCTATGCTAGGCTGCACTCTGTTGTGGCCGGCCAGCGTAACCTAACCTAACCTAATTACTACGTCGTCCTGCCCAAACTTTTTGAATACTCTTAAGGTGAATAAACATCCTAAGATTCTCTATTTAGCTTATATAGACAATCATAAGATTTTTGGATTAGTTGACTTTCATGACTCTTTAAAAAGCCGTATGGACGAACTTAAGTGAGTACTTAGAGTTTAAGAGAGCTCGTATCTCTAACAAATTCATGCCCCACAAAAATTACATTTCAACCCCTTTGCGACTACGCATCTGTCTGCACTTAATGTCCTATACCCGGTGTTAAACAATTTTCTACTATGCTATATTTCACGCTTAAAACCTCCTTATTGACAACCTCCAACACACGCAAAAATCAGATTTGAAATTTATTGACGCATTCATGAGAACACCCGTAACACGTAAAACATAAGTTTCTTCTTATATATAAAATTCTCGTGTCACAATGTTAGTTGCCATACTCCTCCAAAACTGCTGGACTGATTCTCATGAAATTTTGTGTGCCTCAAAAAAATTAAATTTATAACGTTTATAATTTTTATATGTTTCATTTCGACAAAAACAATTAACTAAAAAATATTAGTTAATCTGACAATGTACACAATGCCAACCTAAATTTAAAAAAAAGTAGGAGTATGGTAACTAATATTCGCAATTAAGAAGTCAAAGGCTATTCCTATTCTAACTTCCCTTACCCACTTAAAAATAAAGTAGTGTATTCAAACTTTGTCACTCATTGACCACCTTCTCTTTCTGGTTATTGATTCGCTTTGGTCAACGACGTCGCTGCCGACGCGTCGCGTCGTCGCGACGTCAACAAGTGCAGCCAAAGTAAATGCCATGGTCTGGCTCAGAGTCTGACGCCGACGTCGTGGCCGTTGTCGTTGTCTGGTTCGTTGGACTCCGAGGAAACAACGCGAAATCAGTTAACAAACGGACGCGTTTTGAAACGGATGCGCTTGTGGCACAGAGCTTAGAGCATAGCTTACTACTGAGTACAAATAAAGCACATCGCAGAGATTCAGATTCATCATAGAGCACAAAGTATTATGCGTATGTGTGTGCTTTAGTAGAGCTTTAGAGTACTAAAACTAAGACGGGGACTGGGACTAGTGTCAAGCGAGTTTCCTTTCCTTTTGCGATCCGTGCAAATTGTGCGAATGATTCGGAATCGGCCCAAGTGGTTGTTGTTATTGTTGTTGTTGACATCGCCGTCGTTGTCGTCGGTCTTCGCAAAGTGCAAGCTTAAAAGTGAAATTTACTGAATGAAATGAAATGAAATGTTTGCCCGCGCGAATCTTGGATGATTTGTGACAATCGCAATAAAAAGGAAATGTTTGCAATTTAGCTAAGCACCACCAGAATTAAACGTGTGCTCCAAAGGATAATACAAAGCCGATCAATTTTTTATTAGTTGCAGTTGCGGTGAATTTTCACCTGAGTTCAAATTGGCGTATTTTTTATGGTATGTTGCAATACACTAAAGTGTTTGTTTGTGTAAAATAGAAAGATATTTCATCATCTTTGAATGGGGGATATTTTTTGGACAAAAAAAATTAAACAGACTGCAGTGAATTTAAAGACCTCGAAATTACAGAAAAAAAAAAATACAAATACGTAACGAATAATGTAATAATTTATTTTCAAATAATATAATGTAATATATTTGTGAAAAATCGAGAATGTGCATTTTGCGCCCATAAAATTTTTTCAACCGTTTTAACTTGCGCATTGAAAAATAATAAATAATTCTATACATTGAAGAATAATTTTATTAAAAAATTGTTTTAAAAACAAAATTTTGTGACTTTTTAAGCTTTTAGATAAGTTAAACAAATAATTTATCATGAAATTAAATTAGTTTCAAACTATTTAAAATAAAAAAGTATTTATATAATAATATATAAACATAGATACAAACAAGCCTAATTTAAATAAATACAAATTTATATTAACAATTAATAAATTAATAATTAATGCTATATAAATGAAAACACTTCTTCGAAGTGGACAGTCTAGCTACAAACCAGCATAATTTAAATAAACAAAAATTAATATTAATTTATTGTCTGATGTGGGAAAACACTTCTTTTAAGAACTGAACAGCCGCAAATCTTCCTATATCATACTTCTCACTTTTTATCGAATTCCCTAAATGGTTTTTTAAACACGAAAATTAAGCAGAATTACTATCGCAAACTGGCAAAATCTTTCCCATACCCAGCACTTACGAGTCTACTCCACCAAACCATTTATTTGTTAAATATTTATCTGTTAAATAGGCATCCTAATGAAAAATAAAGGCTTCGAGTGAATTTGGCGTTGAATCACATAGTCCACATTAAATAAATAATTTATTATCAATAAAAACATTAAAATTGATTTGTTCTACAAATAATGGCTAATGATAAAAAATAATAAAATTGATTTATTTTATATGTTATTAAAGTGTGCAAACGGAACTAAAAAGTTGCAATAAAAAAATTAAGTTAGGTTAGCCACGCTGTAGTAAAAATTTTAAGTGTCGTATTTAAAAAAAAATTAAAATAAACTATAGAAAAAAGAATTGTTCGAATTTGGAACAAAAAAATATTAGGAAAACTTTATTTTTGTTGGAAAAATAAAAATTTATAAAAGTGTTTTGTATCCTGTTCAATTTAGGAAAACTGCTCAATTTTTTTAAATAAGCCTCTGCGCATTACTTTAAAAAATTAAGATTTTAGAAAAACATTTCATTGGCCTACAGCTTATTTATCTATAATTATTAAAAAAATATTTTTTTTTTTTTAAACGCTGGGGTCAAAATCTAAATTAAATTTTTGTTTTCAATCAAAGGTCTAATTATTTTCATAATGTGATAACCTTTTTTTTTATTTTCGGACAATTGCTTGATAAATTACGAAATAACTAGTTTAAACTGAACTGTTTTATTGGAATCGGTTGAGTAGTGTTTTTTCATCTTTTAAAATCTAAAAGAAGATGTCCCAAAAAATTGTTTGTTGTAATTTTTTAACCATTACATATTTTTTCTTAAAATACACTACGTTATTTTCGTCTTTTTGTTTTTTTTTTTTAATTATTTATTTAAAAGTTAACAAAATTTTATTTAATTTAATTATTGTATTGCCTGTAAAATGAATTTTTACGGTTACAATTTATTTTTATCAATGATAACAACACCGCGTATACGTAATATAAAACTATACGAACAATTTTGTTTATAGCTCGTACTGGAGGTATTCAAAGATTGTTTAAAAACAGATACGTTTAATAAATAAAAAATATAAATTTTAAATACAGAAATTTGTCTGACCTGATGCAAAACTCATATGATGGGAATCATTATTAAAAATTTCGGAATTTCAAGGTTTTAATAAAAATTTTTTAAATACTTGGATATTCAGCTTATTAAATAATGTCTATTTATTTATACTTAGTCATCTGCGAAGAAAGTTTACTGACATGATGCAATTTGTTCCATGAAAGAAATTCTTGAATAAAATTGAGGTATTTCTAGTTAATTTTTATGCCGCAAAATTTTGAAAGATATCAATAAATTTTAAGATCTCCAAAAATTTAGCTTTTTGATTTCAAATTTGAAGACATTAGATTTTTAGGTTTACAAAATTTTGTGTCCTTCGAAAATGTTAAGAGATAAAAAAATTTTAGAATCTTAGGATATTCAGCAAGAGATTTCAGTGGCGTTCCAGAAAAGATTTCAATTAATTATAAAAAATTCTAAAATTTAACTATTACACTATTTTTACTTTTATACTGAAAAAGAGAGAAGAGGCTTTGGGAGAATTTGCAAAGAAATTTTTAAGTATTACAGCAAATTGATTCATAGGTAAAAAAAATAAAAATGTACAAATTTGAGTATTTAAACAGTCCGCAGCGGTTAGCTTTAAAAACTTTTTTTTTCTTTGATACAGGTTAAATTGTAAGACACTCTTGTTTTTAATAAAATAAAATCTAGAATACATTTTCATTGCAATTGTATACACAACCGTGGCTGGTTATAGTGAACACCTAAATTTTTACACTTTTTAGTGAACAAATGAAAACTTCTAACCGTGAAACAAATTTTAAAGGCATTTTCAAGCAGACACGAACGAAAAAACACAAAAGGGAATCGGAAATGAAAGCGGGTATTCCCCTTATTTGTATTTTTTGCTTTTGACTGCTGCAAAATCAGCTGTTTCCTGACGTTATTGCTTGTTTTGTTAACCTTTTCATTTTCCATTATCATATTCTTATGATATCTTGCACAAATTTCAATTTTGAACAAACAAAAATGTAAGTCTTGATACTGTGAACAGGCCTTGCAATAATTACTTCACTATATCCAGACACGACTGTATTTAATATTTTTGTTATAATATCAATTTCCTTTGATTTTCTAAGTAACTTCCTTATGTATGGCATGTCAACCACCAATCTTATTCGATGTTTTTTTACAAAATATATTGTTCAATTTTATCGGTAAAAATTAAAATACTACCATTGCTCAAAATAAAAAAAAATAATCAGCAATGAATATAAATTGTTATTATAATTATAAATACAAAAATAATTCAAAAAATGAACCAAAAAATTAAAAGTAAAAACAATCCAATAACTCAAGACAGACCAAATTAGACAAAGTTTTTTTTTGCAATAACCCAATCTTGCAATTAAATCGTCACCGCCATTTTGCCGCTCTCTTCTACATATATAGCCAATTGCTTTAATATTCATGAGTGTTGCTAACACTTATACGAACAAAAATTAAATTTTTAAATAAGATATCATTATTTTCGTGTAAAAATTAATGTTGCTTGTAAACTAAGCAGCCGGCCATAAGATAAAGCGATTGTTAATAGACCCAGACCCAGACAAAGAGACAAAGATACAATCACTCATACGCCGTGTGACACCGGGAGGCAATTGCATTAGGTGCTTATGCTTAGCAGCTTGCCACTGGTGTTGATTATCAAGTACTTGTATCTGAGTGTACTCTGTGTGTGTGTGATGTATCTGTGTGGTGTGTGTTTGAGTACTTTGAGTGTGTTAGTTAGTGTGCGCGCATTTATCTTTCACTTAAAGTGAAGATGACATTCTTTAAATGAAATTAACTGCCGCAAATGTTGTTGCCTGTCGCCTGCCGCATTTAACTTGGCCACACTTTGTTGTTGCTGTACTTGTTGTTTTTTTTTCTATTTTTTATTTTTATTTAATTTTTTTTTTTAGTTTTTGAATCGTCGTCTTTTCTTTGCGCTTTGGCTGCAATTAGTATTTGTCTTTGGCTAATACGCTGCCATGTTGGTATGCATCTGTGCGCCAGTTTGTCTCTTTTTTATACTTGTCAGTTATAGATTAGAGGGTATATTGGTTAGGCGCAAGTGCAAGTAACAGTGTAAAGGAAGTATTTGCGAACTTGTATTTAAGATTAGTAGAGACGTTAGAGACTTGGGATGTAAGTCCTTCCAGGCAGCTTTAAGAGGTTGTATACTCTTATTCCGAATTAAGTTTGTTTCCAAGATTTTTGCTGCTAAATGGCTTCTTTGAGAACTACCCTATTAAGCCAACACAGAGATATCCGTCTGCCAGCCCTTTTCGGAAAGAAGTAGCTAAATAGTATGGAAATTTGACGGTCTAAAAATTTCGCCTTCACCAAGAAACCGGACGATTTTTATCGAATTTTTTGGCTTTTAAACTAATCATTGTAAAAAAGCCAGTAAAGTCTTCCTAAATAGCAAATCTTAACATTAACAGACATAGTATATCATTTTTGACTAATTAATATGAGAATGACCTTTCATAAATGATTTAAATCAATTAAAGGATCTCTGTACCCAACTAAGCAGTTCAACTTTATTTACAAACTTTGCTTCTTGAAAACTATTTTTCATATCCATCATAGCTTGGAAAATTACTCTAAGCGCGAAAAAAAATTCTAGTTAGGTATTAGGTATAAAAATTTCTTTCGCTTAACTTCGTTTACATCAATTAGAATTATGTAAGTAAAACCGTACCAAACTAAGCAAATAAACTTTATTTATAAACTTTGCGTTGTAAAAACTATTTTTTATATTCATCATAGTTTGGAGACTTTGGAAATTTATTCTAATCGCGAAAAAGAATTTCTGGTTAGGCATTTCTTAAAAATTTCTTCCGCTTAACTTAGTTTAAAAACGGTATCATCTTCACTTTTCTATTAGGGGAAAGAGTTCAATGCTTTTGCAAGTGGTAAAACATAGCCGAAAGATATTTGAATCACTTATACGAAATTACCATGGGACATTGGATTCTAGCTAGGAACGTTCTTTGTACATTACTCCTTAAACTAAGTTAGACAGTCGGACTTATCAGCTTAAGCCGAATCTAGGCAAAAACAAAATCAGTAAAACAGAAATCTAGAATTTGCTGGATTTTTAAAGAAATAAATGAACTTTTTACCTTAAAGAGAGAAAAGACCCAAGCTGCCTTATACATATGCAATATAAAGGAAACAAATTTTGCACTTTTCCTACAATAGTTGGGGAATCGTATGCTTGGCTTAAAAAACCCCAGTGCGGAATTAGGAGTAGATACGAAATTTTTAACTATTAAGAATTTTAAAAGGTTTGAAATCATATCATCATATCTAAACCAAATGTATACAGGTCATGGGTTAATTACTTGTCAATTGACAAGACTGAACTATAGAATGATTGGGTTACTGTGAAAGATCCTTTTAAAGAGCAAGACAAGGCTGATGATAGTCTACAGCTTATAAACCGTCCTGATAAAAAAATTTGTATACCTTCATTAAATACTTTTTTACATTTTTGTACCAAGAGGATAACGAAATTTCATCGAGTTAAAAGTCAAATATTATCGATCAGTCTCAAATATCGTATCTGTTAAGCTATAATAGAAAAGATCGGAGGCAAAAGTTCTAGTGAAAGCACAAATAAAAATTGATGATTATGAAATTTTAATACTTCAGAACTGTTTACAGGCAGGGCCTTAGACACAAAATCCGGACCCCTCTATTTCACCTATAGCTTGGATTATTAGGATCATTGTAAGTATACGACAGTAATTACATGGGAACCTTAAGAGAAAACTCCGGGACTGGACAGATTCCTTCCCCTCATTAACCCTCTCTCTCGTCGGGCTGCATATAGGTCTCAAAAAAAAATTTTAAGAGGATATTCCGATAAGTCTTAGCATTAAGCCGAACTACTAGTTCGGTTCGGCTGAAATTTCGACAATACCCGTCTTGGAGAATGTACTTCACAATAGTAAATTTCTCTGGCGATAGTACAGCCATCGAGCGTAGAGTAAGTACTTTTCGGACTACTTCAGTATAATCTATCATTCAAAGACAAAACTTCTATTAAATTATAATAAACTATATTTTTTTATATGTACTTGTAATTATAAAGTAGAATTTAATTCTAAGTTATAAAGGTTTGTAGCCAGAAAAACGTAGGCCTTCAAGCTAGACATTTGTTATTCATTCTTGTCTAAATTTTTTTAGACAACGATTTAAGAATTTTGTACCTTTGTTTGCTTATAAGACATACTAACCAAATATCGTATCTGTTTATACTAATACATTTCTGGGTATTAGAAATTTTCGAATATGTTCTTCAGATGACTCTTGGGAGAGTATAGGATAAATTAAAAATGTCTGTTCATACCCCTTTGCAAGCTATTACAAAATCCGATTAAAGGGTATAACAAATTCGTTGAAGCGGTTTTTTGTTTTTGTTATTGCTCTTGACCACTTGCAGCTGTTGTTTTTGTTATTTTGTTTGTTGTTGTTGTTGTAGTTTCTGCTACTATTTACGCAGCATCTTTTGCTTTTTACTTCACGCATAAAAAGTGTCGCACACTTGAATGAGTCGCGTCGTCTCCCCCGCCCAGATGTCGTTGTGATCCCCCTCCACCTACATCATGTTGTTGCGCTTGTTTTGTATCCATCTGTCTGTCTATAAGTCTGGATTGTCTCTGTTTATCGGTCTCTGTTTGTTGGTCGATTGGTTTCTTGGTTTGTTTATGTTGCGGCTTCTTTACGGTCTGCATCTTTAGTGAGTTCCATGCATTAAGCGACCATTTAGCAGCTGTCGGTTTAAGTGTGTCCAACATGAAGCATTTGAAGTTTGAGGTTTTCGACTTATTTAGTATACGGTAGTGGGTGCAATGTTTTTTTTTTGGAAAATCCTGTAGAAGGATGTTGTCTCAGCTATGCATAGTATTCAAGTAAGAAGAAAAGAATGTGACTTTTAAGTAAGATCCCTCAGGATCAAATGGGGACCTGAGGCCTGGCAAGAGTAGCACTTACCAAATATGAACAGCAAGCCAAAAACTAGAAAAGACATCAGAATTTCAAATGGACTGCTAATATCTTATTGTCGATTACAAAGAATTATTTAATTATTGTCTATTAAACCACAATTTTTTATACATATTTATTTTATTGGAAATCAATCGATTGCATTGATTGGTATGGTTACCACTGATTAGTTTTAAATATTAAAAATCCAAACTTGCTCGACTTTTTACAGAAAGGAAATGAAAAATGGGTAAAAAAAAAAAAGAATAGTTTATATTATACTGATGTCTTTCAAAGAGTCTAACTGGATAAGGTACTGGAAAATGTCCCCAGTTATTTTTGAAATCTAACGATGCATAAGCCAAAAAAAAATATGTTCTCAAAATTTCAGTGTTGAAATTAAACTAATCCCCATCTTATTTTTTCCAATCAAAGCAACTCTACTTGGAAACTTAGCTTAGGCGATTACTATAAGACATATGATAAGTGCTAGGGAATCCTACCTACTGGCAAAAGTGTTCTCTTAATACTGCTGAGATTAGGTGACCGTTAAGTACCATTTCGAAGGGAACTTGGTACCAATATGAGTTAGAAAAAGAAGTAGAGCACGCTGAGACGCCTGCAAACTGTGTTCTGTTACCCAGAGGTGAGATGATAACCGGTACTCTTTACTGTAGTACCATTATGATTGTTGCATTAGATATGTACATCTTTTTTAAAGACAAAACATTGTGTGGTACAGAGTCAGGTCTTCGACTAAGGAAGGCACCGGTCTGGAAGTCGCGGGAAAAATAACATGACTGTGTAGATAAAGGAGTATAAATGAAGAGGAATGATTTGGACAAGAAACGGACTGGATCGGAGCGTCTGGCCTTTGACAGGCCAAGCAGCTCCTTAGTTTCCACAGCTTGACTGAGTTACTGAAGGACACAGCAGTCTCAGAAAACAACTGAATAAAATTGGAACTTGGAGTTTGAGCACATCTAGACTTTGTGAAGCTTTAAAAGATACCTCCAATTATACTTTTAGAGTCTTACGCTCTAGAAAAATTTAGCTCTTTTTAGGGTATAAAAATCTCTGCACAATATGACATGACTCGAATCTGCCGAAATAATTTCTTAAGTTTGTTTACGATATTTATTTGGCTAGCTAAGAAGCTCAAGGTCTACAAAAGAGCACAATAGATCTTTAGGAACGAATGACAGGATTCCCAACAAAACTATTATTATTATTTATTTGATCCATTATAGTTGATAACTATTAAATAAAAAACAAATATTTCTCTAAAACATCCGTTAAATGAAAGTAAAATATACTCCAATGGGGGCAGTGTGAGCTCCAATTGGATTGCCTTACAATCATTTTAAAAACCAAATTCAGCTTTACATTGTATATGTCTTGAATTATAATTACACAGCTTATTTTAAATTCACCAAATAAACTCTGGTAACAGCATAAAAACAAAAGACTCAGGCAACGAACTTGACAGTCCCGCATACATAATATATGATATACATTTAAACCAAAGCGCAGATCTTAAGAGAGATCGCTTGTTACGCTTTTCATTCTGAACGCCTGACAACTTCATTTTAAAATTTATTATACTATGGCATGTAATAACTACAGGGCCTGAGAAAAAATGTAGGCCCTACAGCCTGAACCTCTCTGTCTCTGGGTGGGCTCCCCAACAACTGTCTGGCCCTTTTCAAAATATTAAATGCTTTTTCGGCTGCTTTTAAATTCTTTTCAACGTGTATGTCCTTAGGCGGGTTCCGCTGTTGCCAAACTGTCGCTTTTTTTTTTCGGCTCGATCGAAAGTGAAATTTTAACAAAATGTTTTGCAAGGCTTTTGTTTTTGCATTTTTCTTATACAAATTTGCATTTCGAATTCGCAGCTCTACTAGTTTGTTGTTGTTGTGGTTGTTGCTGTTGGTTGTTAGGCTCCCCGATGCACGGCAGCAATCGTAAAAATTAACTTGATTACTACACGCATAAATAAAGCCATTAAATGGCGAACATCTTGCTCTGGGAGCAATTAAAATCGAATAAAATTCGCCAATGCCATCAAAATTCAATGCATTTACATATATGACCAACGAGATTGTTGACTAAGAGTGCTGTAAACTGAACTGATGAAGTAGCTCAACTGGGAATTTCGGAAGATGGGACAGTGTGTTTTGTACCGATATTTTATAGAGCGTATTTAAGCAATTGAAGTTTTTTATCTTTTATTTTATGGCAAGCAAAATGTGACTATTGAAAGAGTTATAGCAAATGATTAAGCTACGGTCCAGATGTTAAGTATACGTACTATAGGTCGTTGTCGACAGATTAAGTCGAAACTTTTTTTAATAGATAAAGTAATTTTGAATTTATCAGTAAGGTCCCTATGTGGACTTTCGATGAAAAATGGAGCTCTGCCTATGGCCTGCATGTTTTCCAGTATTTTATTTGGACTAATGGTAACAACGATCTCCGGTGGGAGAACGTACATGACCAGGAGCTTGTTTCTTTTACAGGCGAGTGCCTTATACAATGCATGCGAAGAAGTTTCTTCCTCCATGCTACGAAAGCGACATAGTCCACTATCCTATATGCCAATTTTGTTTTAGTGGTTGCGGAGCCTAAAATAACCAGTCAGAAGGCCCGTCAGGGTTCTCACGGTGAACCTCTTACGGTTGTAGTTGGAAAGGAGCGTTTTTGACTGTTCTGGTATCTTTGCCTAGTGAAGTCAGTCGGTACCGTATCACATTGTTACCAGTCCCACAGGGTGTTCAGAACCGATTAGCGGTGATGCTGCACCAATCCTTGAAAGTTTATCTGCTACCTCATTTCTGGATCTTAATTTATCCAGTGACGTTCTCACTTCTTTGACCAGCCTTGATTTGATCTTGTATTTGCTTAATGAATTTATTGCTGCTTGACTATCAGACAGGATAGAAATATCCTATATTATCATAATAATATAATATAGGGATACAGGGAAGGACCCACTTAAATAAAATCCAAGTCAAAATTTTAAAATCATTTAAAAATGCACCATACTTAAAAATTGGGACAAAAAAAAAAGGGTTCCGGCCCCTGCATGCTTTGCACATCAACCGGACATGGCTATATAGACTCTGCTGTTCATCCTGATCAAGAATTTATATACATTATGGGGTCTGCCATGCATCTCTCTACCTTATTCTTATATTTACACGAGCTTATCTTCATACTTTTGGCTTAAAAATAATTCTATCCATATTTACAGTTTGAATATATTTAAAACCATATAAAAACCATATCGAACATTAACCAAAATGTGTAAATTATATTATATATGCATGTAACTGTGAAAATCTAAAATCTATAAATTTTCGAGGTTCATGTAATAAGTCGTGTTACTGAAATGAAATTATCTATCTATCTCTATCAATATTATCCATGTATTCCATAAATCTAGTAAATACAAACACATATCATAAATCAGCTCATAAATCTCTTAAAAAATTTAAGTGCGTAACACTTGGCATTATTATGGTCAAAAATAAACATATCATTTAACTTGGCTTTATATCATTTCTTATGACTTGTATTTTGCATAAGTAAGTTGTAATAAATGCATTTATACATAATTACTTTTATGTTTTATTATGTATCTTTATTATGGAGCTTTAATTGAACGGAAAACAAGCCGGTCTTTATACCAGAGTTATGTATGATGCAGATAAATATGATATGATGATTATATGATGTTATGATGCGCACATCTCATCACACTTTTGGGTTAAGTGGTTACACGTTTTTGGGTTATCAGCTAAACT
>JBAMAX010003734.1:0-14581 GCA_037043745.1 Chymomyza amoena
TCATTTCAAGGACCCAATCAACAAAGACACGACGTTGTTGATGATCGGCTTGAGTTCTTGTGTTAACTGAACTTTATAAGCCTTAAGACCCAAGTCTTTATGCAAAATACGGTGTAATGACATTTGTGGAATGCCCAATTCGAAAGAACGACGAGGAATGGACAAACCTGGGTTTTCTTCAACACTTTGGGCTACAGCATCAATATTCTCAGTTGTTCTTGAGCGACGTGCACGGGTCTATTCTTCACTCGAATTTTTCTCTTATTGGAAAACCCTGTATTACGCACTTGCTTATCTAGCTAGTTAAGCCTTCATGCGTTCTTCAATTTCCAACTGGGTGGCTGGCTGTAGGCCTTTTTTTGGCGTATGTTACAGGTAACTCTGGTATCTGTCAAAGCATCGTCCTGATGTATGCTTCATTTTATTTGATTAGAATTGATTCCCTTGCTTATGAGTTGGAAGATCTTAAGATGTTCTACGCCGGGTGGATGTTTATTTTTTTTTTCACAAAATTGATTGTTCAGCCGCATCGACTTGATTTGTATGAATGATTTTTGTAGCCGTGACTGTCGGTGATTTATCTTGAAGCCAAAGCTTCTTAGTTGGAAGCAACTAAATTAATGCTTAAAAAGTCCATGCCACGCCTACGGGGCATAAACTGCCAGGCTGCCATAAACAGAAACCAATTTCCCTTAGTTGCCATAGGCGGGGCAATAAAACTTGAACTTTGGCAGCAGCTCTCGGTTTAGCGCTACGTTCTTCTTTATAAACAAACAAACAAGCCAAGGATACCAAAGACACCGAAGACAGTGAAGAAAGCGAATGCTGAAATCTTGAAATAATAGCCGCAAAGTATGCAATAAGAAAATAAAGAGTAGCCCAAAAAAAAATAAACAAAAAAAACAACATAAGAACTTCTGCAATTCCCCGACAAGAGTTTTGCTTGACCAGCAAAGTTGGAAACCCCTTTGCAGGGAGGGCGGAGGAGCAGCTTACCAGATGGGTCAGTTGAGCTGCAAGAGAGGAAAAAACAAAAAAATAAACAAACGGAGATGATAGTCGTTCATGTTTGACAACTCTATCGTTTTATTCAGAAGCTACCTAAGCAAAAGCATAACAACAATGAAAGAAGTTCGGCACAAGCCGACTATTAAATACACTCTACAACAGGAGCGGCTGCAGGAATGGGGTGTAGAAATGACTTTAAAGTGAACCCAAAAAGCTGTCAAACAATTTTTCCAATTTTTGGAAGGTCCGGATAGGCGACCTCTTTGGGAATCCGACAGGACCCGAAACCCTCCGTGTATCCGCCACTGCTCTATACAATAGAACCGATTTTGAAGTGCTTTTAGGGATAAATGTGCGATCCAGCTAGGAAGCGATATAAATTTAAGGAATTTTTATTTGTAATATGTATCAAAAAATTAAAAAAAAAATCGGCTAAATGTAAAAAACAAATATCCTTAACCTTACGATTTGAAAGTAAGTTGTGAAAAATTGCTTCGCATGGTTCGTGGCCGACTTTTATGCCAAACTACCGAAATTTTGGGAAAACATATTTCTGTTGCGTTTTTCGGTTTCTAATCAAGTATTCAGAGCCAAAAGTTAGTATTAAAAAATTCATAATATCATATTTTTTGTTAGAATTGGAGATGACTAAGGTTCTAGGTATTGGGAAGAGAGCACTATTTTCGAGAAAAACAAGTTTTCATAAGAATTTCTTTTTCTTTTTTAAATATACCTCGACAGGCATTTTGGACTCTTCTTTGAGAGCTGGGATAAGTCATTTAAAAAGTATGATTTGAGGAATCGAAGCCTTGTCCTGCACAGTCCAGGACAGTGGCAGAAAAAGTGAGATGAGAAGTGCGTTGAGTATGAGTTCCCACCAGCCAGTGCCCGGAGTTGCTCGGAATAGAGTCGAGCATTGAGCTCTATTTAGACAGCAAAGTAGCTTTGTTCTTTTCTGGCAGTATACCGGCCAAGTTTGCCTTGAGATCCTGAACGTGTTCGATATCTGATTCTACGCTTGATTTGCAGCTAGAGTAAAATAAGTATTCCCAGATGCTCCTTGTCTTGAAGCGGGATGGTGGTAGCTCATCATCTTGCCAGGTCATCCACAATACAATTGCCTTCAAAATACCTGTATCCTGGGACTTAGATGGGGTGGATCAAAAACTGTTCTACCATCTTCTCCAGAGATGACCGATAGTTGTTCCATGTAATGGTGGTGTAATCTTTTATGGAGAGTACTCAGGGTTACCAGCTAGGAGACTTCGAAGTGAAGTTGGCAGCGTACGGTTGCTGTTTTCTCATTAGCGCCATTCCGTTGTCGGTTTAAGCCGCGGAAATTACTACAGCTGGCCATAGGTATATCCAGACGCTCCTTGTCCTGAAGCAGGATGCTGGTAGTTCATCATCTTGTTAGTTCATCCGCAATACAATCGCCCCCAATATTCCTGTGTCCCGGGACTCAGATGAGGTGTATCAAAAACTGTTCTACCAGCTTTTCCAGAGATAACCGATAGTTGTTCCATGTAATGATGGTTTCATCTTTTATGGAGAGTACTTAGGGTTATCAGCTAGGAGACTTCGAAGTGAAGTTGGCATCAAAGGGTTGCAGTTTTCTCATTACAGCCATTCCGTTGTCGTTTTTAGCAGCGGAAATACCCCTAGCCAGATGTTCCTATCTTTGCCTGCCGGTGATCCCAAGGATACGAAGATTCTCCATTGCCTGTATTTCCCTGACAGGGGCGGGCGTCCCTATAATCGATGTTCTGGGGCATTCTCATCCATGCAAATAACGTGCCCAAATCAGCGCAGATGTTTTGAAGCTACGATTCACATCCACGTATCCCAGATCTGAATACCATACCAAGCCACAGCAGAAGCTTGAAAAGTACGATTCACATCCTGATTTGGAGCCAGGTATCCCAGATATAAAAACCAAACCTACAGGCAGAAAATCTCTTCGTTTGGAGCGAAGAGAGAGGTGGCTACTTTTAAACAGATGGCAGTGGAGTCGATCTTGAGTTTCATGCGAATATTTGTAACAATTTCTGTAGAAATCCCTAAAAACTGTATACCTCGAAATTTATATTTTGTATCTTCACTTGCTGGTTATCTAACGATTTCATAGTGCTTGCTTGGGAATTCTGTATTTAATGTTCGAGAGTATGGAAAGACTTTTTTAGGAGTTATGCGAAATTTTGCTAGTGGAGTCGATCTTGAGTTTTTTGGAAACTTTTCTGTAGCTCTGTACATAGAAATGCCTAGGAACTGTATACCTCGCAATTTATTTTTAATATGCTCCCTTGCTAGTTTTCTAACAATTTGGAACACCATATTTAAAGCTCAAGATGATGATTATGTCTCCTTCTAGCTATGAGACAGCTGGATACCCCTTAGCTGATGTTTACAGCGTATAAAGTGATAGAAGAAGAGCAAGAGAGAGCGCAACAAACGCAAAATAAACCAAAAAAGTGGCGAAAAAAACGAAAGTAAGTAAAAAAGAAAAAAGAAATCCCACAGACTGCCTGCCGACTGTCAAAACTTTTTTGATTATCTTAATTGCGATTACAGGCGGCCATCAGCTGTCTGTGTATGGGTGTCTGTGTGAGTGTGTGTGTTTGTGTGTGTGCACGTAACCCCAGCAGACAGCGCATCCATAAGGGGGCCAGGGTTATCCCCAAAATGCAGACACGCTGAAATTAGGCAGACAGTGCACAGTCGTCGCCAATGTGGCCATCACTCCTAACCCCAACTGCTGCGCCCCACCACGCCCACACACACACACGTCAAGACGTCTTTTTTCTGAAATTAACAAGATTGACCCCCAAACAGACTATAACAAACGAGAGCGAAAAGAAATTGCTATACAAAAAGTTTTCCTTTTACAGGACGCATGTGTAAGATGCACTGCTTGCTTCGCTTTAGGATGCGTCCCCTTCACTAACTCCCAACTTCGTACTCGGGCGCTTTGGGGGTTCAAGTTTACAAAAACTTTTTCTTGGATGTTCGCGTTGTAGTGTTTGGGGTTGTCGCTGCTGTTGTTGTTGTAACAGTTGACTACAATTACGGTTTTTTTTTGGCCTAGTGGCCCTGGCTCCAACCAGGGCTCATAATCACAATTGGAAAATAATAATAGTTGTTGTGCCTGAATTTGTGATTAAGTTTGGGACTGCTAACTGCCCCAAGGGTTTCTTCTAGGGCACCAGCGAGCTGTGAGCTCTGTCTAATTTATTTGTAATGAAATAAACAAGGTAATGTAAATGATATACTGGCTAGCATATAATATACAAACTAGGTCATGATATATTAGTCGAGGAGTTCGTGAAACCCTTAAGAGATATCAAATGTATATCTATGAAATGGCTTAAAGTGAGCGGGCTTTAAACGTGACGAAGTGTTTGTAACTTAATGAGCTGGGACGTCTGGACGTTTCTCTGAATGTTGGGGCCGCAGCGTGATTGTGGCCAGATTATTATACGCTCTGGTGCTCCTCAATGGGATTTCACAGAAGACGTTGACCTAACTACGTACAGGGTAAGATGATAACGCTGTAGCTACGAGAAGGAGGCAGGAAAACCAGTTCAAGCGAACACATTTCTGCATAAAGCAAATGCAGTGTGCCATACGTATTGCACTGCTTGAAAGCCTAAGACGCTTGCACTCAAAGAAAGCAGTTGCAAGCAGTTTCCTGAAGGGACGCTTGCAGCAAGGAGTACTCTTAAATGCAAATAAAGTGCGAGCTTCGATTAAAGAATTTGATTAATCTTCATCTTAATTTCGCTTTAGATAATATCCTCGTGGCTTTAAACGATGCATCAAGATTATTTAACTATTACCTTTAGGTATTAAATGTTTATCAAAATGGATTCACATGTGGAGCAACATGTGTTCCCGAAAAAAAATTGCCTTCATAATATGTGTGACCAACCGGAAAAAACGGCTTGAAAGTAGCATCCCGTTGTCCCGATGACTACCTGTGGGTGTCCCGGATTTAAATTCAAGTGCTCCGCATTTAAGTGCTTTTCAGAAAATGTCCGGGTCACTCTCTTTATCATTGCAACATTTAGAGTCCAAGCTGCTCCTGCATAGAAGCAAGCAGTACAAGCAGTCTTCGATTGGAAACTATTTATTTTAAGTTTATTTAAATTTTAACCGATTTTGGTTTGCATTGAAAGTTAATTCAAAAAGTCTATATTTAATGTCTGTGATATGGAATCGATTGCTGGGGCTGCTGGAAACGCATCGAAAAAGTCAATTTCATTGTTTAAGAGCGCCATATAAGGCTACCTTTAAAATTTGCTGACTCTGGGACTCTCGTATTTAGTTAAGAATATATACATTTTCAAAGCCCAATTTTATATGATATGGTATTTTTTTAATTTTTTTTTTTGTATTTAAACGTTTCCTTTTTTTTTCCTGATGCATGCTTCGAGTTCTTACGATAATCACGTTCGCCATTTTGGAAAGGTCTATAAATGCTTAAAAGCCTATGTTCTGGTTCAGCCAATAGATAAGAACCTAAGAAGAGAATAAGATATGGTCGATATAATTCCGCAAACTTAATCTGATAAAGTTTCGTGTCTTTAGCTCCTATAGTCTCCGTGATCTAACTTTTCGTATAGACGCATTTGGCTCAACCTTAACCCAAGCTTCCAAGGCTCAACTACTTCTTCAATTCGTAGTACTCTAGTAATAGCAAGGTCCTTCGCTTAAGTGTACACATTCTACTAGGCGTTAGTTCTCCTCAGTAGGAGTAAGTTCTCTTTACTACTAATTTAAAGTAACGAAAACACTGCTTACTGGTAAGCTAGGAGGTGGCTATGAACTGCTGTGAATCGTTTGTCAAAAGACACCTCGAATCTTATTTTTTTGAAGGTTATGTCAGTATACCTTCTGACGTGTTGTCTTTTGAGCCACCTAAAGAACATATAAAAGAAGACTTGGTCTGGCCAGTGAACCCGATGATGCTTTATGATAACAATAACCTCAAAAAACCCTAAAAAGGATTTTTTTTTTGTAGATCCAGATGTGTGAAGATTCTTTGTAAAGTGTTTGGGGTCGCTGAATACGAACTTGACATCAAGATGGTCCCCGCTTTCTATGATAGCCTTCAAATTAGCTCGTCATACGGGTTAAAGTAAGTTAGAAAATAAAAACCCATTCGGCGAATTTTGAATGGTATACCGTCGAAAAACATGAGACTCTAGATAAAAGCACATAATTATTGGTTCATAATTTTTCAAAAACAAATAATAAAGCATCATTGAAGTTCGATGTTGCCCTGTACATACACTACACTACAAAAGTTTAGGAACAGGTGAAAAAAAATTCTTTAGCGCAATGATATACCATCGGGCATCAACTTGATTGGAGAAGTCTTTGTTTGCCAACAACAGAACGACTCACAAAAGTTGACAGCACCAAAGTGATGGATGAGCGCCCCAATATCCGAACGCCCATGGAATTATTGTTAAAGAATTCAGACAGTGAGATGTGGGGACTAGCCGGATGAACTGACTTATGGTAATGTTTGGGCACAGCTTGGGATTGACTTAAAGATCGCAACGCAGATCCAAAATTTGTGCAGTGGGAAGTTAAAAAATATTAACCAAATATAAACGTTTAATTTTTGACACCTGGCAAAAAAGGGAATATTTTATATGTTGGCCTAAGACTTTTGTAGGATAGTGTATAAATAGCAGACTAGTTTGTGGTAGCTGAAATTGTGTGGTAGCTAAGAAGAGTCTAAAGCAGTGGCGGATCCATGGCGGGAATTTCGGTTCCGGACCCTTAACGCCCCAAAAAGTTGGAAAAATGGGTTGGCAATTTTGACCGTTTAAGGGGTGTATTGAAAATGCCACACTTGATCGCTCAACCGGTGGGGGGGTGGTTCTACTTTTATGTCAAGTAATGAATAGTGCTCTTTAGACAAATGAGCTTTTGTTTTGTATTTTTTTTAAATATTGGTTCCAGAAAAAGTGAATATTTTTTTCTGTTTATTTTCTTATTGGTTCTGCATATTTGTCGAACTTATTTTTACAATTGCTAGGAGATACGAATGACTACGTCACAACTATGTAGGAGTTGGAGCCCTCACAGTTCCCAATAGTTGGACAAAATGGGTTATCTTAGTTTTGGCAGCTCTGATATATGCTTTGAAGTAAAAATATCTCCCACAAGACTAAATCTTGGATACGCAACTGCTGTAAGGGTATTTTAAAATCATGATGAGCGTTTCAAGCTCTTTTGTAGGATAGTGTATATCTACGAAACTCTGATAGATGCTTGCAGCTCAAATTGTATGAAAGAATCCACGGCCCTCCAAAGATGGCAAAATGGGTTGACAGTTTTTTGTGATAAATATTTCAAAGTGAAAAACTCCCCCAAGTCAAAATGCGGGATAAGGGTATATAAAAGTCCGGAATTCCCTCTCAGGGACTGCCACCTTGTCGTGGTGAGAGGGCTTACTAGGGGCGATGAATCCAAGAGCTATACTAACGGTAGCATAGCTATCGGTAGGGCCACACATGCCGGTAAGGTTGAGGAAGAGTCCTGAAGCTAAGAGCAGTCTACAACAAACCATGATGCCTTTTTGTCAGCCATATACCCACATCAGGGGCGGCTTCTAACTAAAGAATCTTTGAACCCATCACTCATTGATTCTCATAAAAGATTTCAGAATAACATGGCACAAAACAATAATGGAAACATGTCTCCAAGGGGTACCCAACAAGTATTGGTCAATCCCCCTGCTACGGCAGCCAGTACAGAAGATTAGGAGGTGCTAATTTCACGTTATAACGACAACACGATGAGTGTTACCAAAGCTCCACTTAGAAGTCCAGAATAAGTAGTAGTAGTAGTAAAGTCGGGAAGAACGTTTCATGCACTCATGTAGGACAGTGTATAAGCACCAAGCTCTGACAGCTATAATTGTATTGATGGATGCACGCGGGATCCCCTCAGTCTCCCGAATTTGAAGCAATTGGTAGACAGTCTTTTGCGAGCTCTAGTAACTGGTATGTATATGCTTCAAAGTGAAAAACCGCCCTACCCCAAAACCATCTCCTGCATTGGCACCTGGTCAAAGTCAATCTCAGCCCACAACAAACCCTCCCCACTTTTTTTTTCAGTGTATACTAACTTCGACGGTTGCTAAATTTTTGTGTCACTAACAAATAAAGAATTTTTTGCGAAAAACGCTTGCATAATCGCATTTTGTGTGTGTGTGTGTGTGTATGTATATAATGTATATATATATATATATACATATGTTCATGCATGAGTATATATATGTGTAATATGAGTACTTAGCAGCGACACGGTCTTTATCTCTTTATGGCAACGACAGCATAAACCACTTTATCAGTTGGTTTGCGGTGAGTGGGGGCCTTTCTAAACGAGGTGACAGAGCTGGGTGGGGGGGTTGTTATGCTTATATATACATATGTATGTATATGTATGTACTACTATGTAGTATATAGATTCTTACTTTATGCAAATAATGCGCGCAATATGTCATTGCTAACCAAAAAGCGCTCTGACAACTTTGATGAAGCGCCGCCGTTGACACAAATGGGAGGGATGCTGGGCAGGCTCAGGCTCAGTTCGAGGGGTATGGTAAATGTTTGATGGATCAGCCGTACATTTGGGGTACGGCAAAAAGAACGAAATACCAACCGCAAACACATAAAACGTATAAAATATTGGCTGTCTATGCGAGTTCGGGGAGACCAAAATGGGAATTCAATTTATATGCAAATGATATGCAGGCGACAAGACAAATATGGCCCAGGGCGCATGGTCGTCGGTCGGTCGGTCGGTCCGTACGAGAGAGATGAGTGCTGCCACATGTCTATGGTTTTTGGAGATTTTAATTATATTTATTAAAAATATTTAATTACAGTATATACAATGTGTCGTCAGTTCTGGCTGGGGCTGCTCCATCTTAATTAGGTAAAGTAACGCACGCCCGACTCGTAATCATCGCGTACATCGTAGGCCGTGGGGTGATAGTAGGGTGTCTCATCGTATGTATTGCACTTTTTGCAGGGCTTTTTTGCCTTGGGCGCGTATTCCTCGGCAGACTCGTAAGTCTCCTCCTCCGCTGGCAACTCTTCCGATGCATATGTTTCTTCAGCGGATTCGTAGCCATAGCTGCTGGTGGTTACCTCATAGGACTCATGGCAGCTTACAGGTAGCTTCTTCTTTGGCTTCTTGAGCTTCTTTTCCTTTTTCTTGCATGGTATATCCTTCTTCAGCTCCTCCTTAGCCGCTATCTTTTCCTCAAAGATGCTAAACTCCTTTAGTTTCTTCAACTCCAGCCATTCCTTTAACTTTTCAAATTCGGCTTCAAACTTCTCCAGCTTGGCCTCCTTTTTCTCCTCCTCTTTCTCCTTGAAAAGATTCAGAAAGTCCAGCTTTTTCAGCTCTTTCTGCACCTTTTCCTCATCCAGCTTAGGCAACAGCCAGGCCTGTGTTGTCTGCAAAGCTGCAAAAAAAATCGGTTAGCACCACTTTCCGAGCTCAGACTCTGACTACCTGACTACTTACCCATGCAGACCATAAAGAGCAGCAACAATTGTTGACCAACAGACGTCATTTTGTGGAACTGATGAAGTGGATTTGTTTGATGTCTGCCCATCCGCGGCTGCTTATAAACCAAAGCCAGCTTAGTCGAGACTCGCATTTGCGGCACGTGCTGCGCTGGTCACACTGATAAATCGCCATTCCAGCTCAACAGCTGAGCTGCTGAGCCAGTGCTCCAAGCACGTGCTGTGCACAGCTGTGCCCAGCCTGACTGCAATCTCTCTCGCGCTCTGCATTGTTGTGCATTGTTTAGTTCTGGCTATCGATATTGATAGCGTAAATATCCATTGGTCCAGTGCCCAAGACCAAGTTCAATGCACTTGAGCCGCAGCCAGCAACCCCTCTAGACGACCCAAACCAGGGCGGTTGACCCAAACCAGGCTGTCACTTTGATTACTAAGTAGATATATATTTCTTTCTTTCTTTCCACTACTGCTTACTATCTGCCGTATACTTTGTAGTATTCCAGTGTTTAATGGATGGCAATAATTTTTATCCACTTGCTGCAAATGTGTTTTGTTTGTGGGGCGCCCTCGGATGATGGGCGGGGGACCAAACTTTTAACGTCAACAAAATGGCAAACATTCGGCCAGATTTTAATGACCCCCCAAAACAGCAACAACGCAATATAAACAGATGTAGTTTGCGTTACAACAACGACTATTGAATACTCTTACTTTTTACTTTGGTGCACCTAATCCCACTCCAGAGCTCCATGGGTCGGATCGTCATAACCACATTGCTCCTGTCTTGACAATATTTCCTCCCTAAAGATCAGCAAAGACACATGTTGTTATGTCGGTTCTCATTTTTGCCAAGATATGGCGCCGTGAGCAAAAACATGCTATCCCAGTAAGATGAGCTTTTCCCCCGGCGGCTTTGATAATAGCCCCATCATCAAGGGACGCACACTTGGAGTTAGATGGCAACCCTTTAATTGGAATAAATAGCATGTGGTCAATCACAGATCAAACGCAAAAACACGATTACTAAATCCATGGCGGAGCGAAAATCCGGGCCCGGGAGGATTGGACGCTCTATTACACCTTTGATTTGAATCACGATAGTATGACAGTAATTACACCGGACCCGTGAGAAAACTCCGGGCTTGTGGGTAATCCCTCCCTTTCCCCCACTCTCTCGAAGTGCTTGCCTGAAACCAATATAAGAGAATATGCTGGTGTAGCAGGCCTAAGCTCCCAAGAGGAGCAGCTAGTTAGGTTAAGGCGCGCAGTTGGTACTTAACGTCCCAACTTACTTAGGTCAAGAACAGGCCCTTTGTGATACCGATAATGGGAGTAAGGTATAAGGATTAAGAATAGACAGGAAAAATTAGGGGAATACGAAAAGTGGGAAGAGCAGGACCATGCTTAGCGTGGGATTCGAACCCATAATCTCTGAAATGAACCCAAGAGGAGTAACAAAGGAAAAAAAAAAGATTTTATGAAATGGGTGACTTTTTAATAGGATACGAATTTCCAAAACGGATATCTTTAAAAACAGTTGTCAATTTTGGCAAATTTTAATATCATCATGTTAACATTTACAAGAGGAGAGTTTCTTGTAATCTTTAAAATTTATAATCAAAATCAAAGTTCTATTGCAAAAATTTACAGAGCTCTTCGTTCCATTTATGGGCCGAATAATCGTCCAAAAGAATGTGCAATTCGTCATGTTATAGATGATGCTCCAAGTCATTAGACATTCCAAGATGTCCGACTATCAAGCGAAATAATTTGGTTTCGATAAAGCTGCTTTTTTTCTTATGTATGGATAAAACTAAGAATTCTTAAAAAAATTTAGAGGTTTAGGATATGTTAGCAACTTGTTTTACCCTGTTGGCAAATTCAGGAAAAAGGTCCAATTTGCATAAACGCGAAACATCTCAAGCAAAAGTTTGATGGTTGGGATCTCAAAAAATCGGTCGACAGAATGATAGTTAGCTTTCACCTGCAGTCTTCAAAAATGCGGACTTTGGGTTTTGCGGCTTCAACAGACAGCGGACGAAAGCTCATTGTCATTCTGTGAACGATATCGAACAATGATGACCGATTTTTTGTAAGGCGGTCTCCTGAAGCCTCCAAACCCAAAGTCCGCAGCGCAATGATTAATTATGGAGTATTCAGAGAAGATTTGTTCTGTGAATACTCCAATGAAGAATGATACTTTCTATTCTATTCATTTATTTCCCACAAACTGCTTCACAAAATCCATGGTACCCCAAAAGCCCAACTATATATAGAGCATAAGCAGAACTACTTTAATAACAACGGCGGTAGACAATAGACAATGGCATTGACTGTGCCAGGAGGAGTTAGTGTTGCTTTTAATGTGTCCAGTGTCCAGCAGTGTTTTTACTCGGTGGGCTCGGTGTCACTGTCAGCTCGGCAGCTGGGCAACTCGACAACTCTGCCACTCTGCCACTCAGCAACTTAGCAACTCTGCAACTTTAATTGCGTGCGTTTAGTTGCAGCCTTCGACGGTTCGGCGCGCGCTAATTGACTTGGCTGCAACAGGCTGGGGCAGGGTCGGTACAGGGATGGCATAGGGGCAGGTGTAGCTACAGGGGCGTCAGCCGTTAAGGGCGGGGAGGCTGCCATTATTGTTGTTGTTTTTGCTCTTGATGTGTCGAAAGTGGAAGTTAAATTGTGTTTATTCAGTGCGCCTTGATTTTTCCTTTCAACTGTTTCTCTTGGCTAGTGACCGTGTGGGGTGTTTGGTAGGGTGAGAGAGCGCGGTGGGGAGAGGGAAGAGAGAGTTGCAACCAAATTTTAGTTTGCACGTGCTGAGACACTGCGCAGCATTTGAATAGCACTATTTGAATTTTTTCAGCTGAACTGGTTACTAAGGTTATTTTTAAAGAAATTTTAATTATAAATTTTAAAGCTTACAATCGCGCTTCAAATTTAACAGCCGCTCCAAAATGCTTTTTAGTCAGACTTTATTAAAATTGTCGATTGTCGAGTGGCGGATTTAAGGAAGAAGGCCCAGTAGGTAATATTTTTTTAGGGCCCCACATCCACCCCTGAAAAATTATGTTGTGTCAGGTGTTCCATGGAAAGTGAAAGATATATGTTTTAAGAATTTTATGAATATAAAAATGATTTCATTTATTCATCGAGCACTATAAAAGTTGCATTCGTTTTTACATAGAGAAAATTTACATATTTTTTAATCCCCTTTTCGCTTTGTCTTCTCCGCGAGAACTTCGATGATTGCATCCAGATCAATTTGATTGGCGATCTGCTGTTCTATGAAAACTATGCTGAAATCGTTCAATGCTTCTGCACTCATTGTAGAACGTTGACGATCTTTGACTCGCTTCAATAAACTAATTGTTAGTTCGGCGCTGGCAGTGCTGACGGAAAGGGTCAAGAATAAACGCAATAAACAGCAGCACCTGAGAAACTGCTGATCAAATTTTTTCAACGATGGAGTTTAAATAATGTAATGGACTATGCTTGGTAGAATCTTGTTCTTGTGAGAAATATATATCCGCAAAACTAATTAACTCATACTTCAGAGCAGTTGTAAAATCAAGTTGGATATTTCTCCATCAAATTGCACACATTTTTTTCAAATTCTTTCTCTTCCATGTTTTTAAAGGATTCAGGTTTGAGAAATCCGAAAAGTGAGTTTATCTCATCAATACCTTTGGCGCTTTCTTTGTAATTCACTGCACATTCTGTCCAGAACTTCAGTATCCAATGCGATGTTTCTTTGCCATATCCGGAGAACTGTCCTCTGCTTTCTCGCCTGGCATTTTATACCCTGTACCGTATGGGTATATTAAGTTTGTGCAAGCCGAAAATGTATGTAACATATAGAAGGAGACGTCGGAGACACCCCCAAAGTTACCTAAAATATGATCAGGGTGAATAGAGAAGTCGATATACCCATGTCCCCCTCTGTCCGTCCGTCCGTCCGTCCGTCCGTGTGAACGCCTAGATCTCAGAGATGGTAAGAGCTAGAGTTACCAAACTTTCACATTAGATCCCATATTATTCCATAGAGGCAAGTTTATTTTATTTTTTTGATATCGGGGATAAATTATATAGCTCCCATGGGGTGTTTGAGACGACCTCGACAAAAAAAAGCGTTTTAGATGAATAATTCGTTTGTTTATAAAGATATCGTAACCAAATTTGGTATTCGAAAGTTTTTTATAGTTCCCAATCACTGTACCAAATTTGATCGAAATCGGTTGACTATATCATATAGCTCCCATAGGACCGATCGGCCAAAATAACTTTTTTAAAGAAAAATTCGCTATATTTCGTTTTTTAATAAAGATATCCAAACCAGATTTGGCGTTTGGAAATTTTTTAGACCACTTAAGCAATGTGCCAAATTTGAACAAAATCGGTTGACTATATCATATAGCTCCCATAGGTCCGATCTTCCAAAAAATCGATTTTTTAACAAAATTTGTTGTGTTTCGTTTGTTTGTTAAGATATTGGGACCAAATTTGACATTCGTGAGTATTTTATAGTTCCTAAGCACTGTACTAAATTTAATCCAAATCGTTTGACTAGATCATATAGCTCCCATAGGACCAATCGGTCCAAAAACACGTTTTTTATACAAAAATTGATGTGTTTTGTTTGTTTGTAAAGATATTTGAAATAAATTTGGCATTCATATCTTTTTTAAGGTATTTAAGCACTGTGTCAAATTTTATTGAAATCGGTTGACTATATCATATAGCTCCCATAGGAACGATCGGTCAAAAAAAAATTTTTGCTTAAAAATTCTTCTGTTTTTGGTTTTTTGTGAAGAAATCGGACTTTATTACAAGCTAGTGGTACAGGGTATCCTAAAGTCGTCCGCGCCCGACTTTACGCCCGCCATTTTTTTCGTTCGTCGTTGTCTAAAGATCGGAAAATCCGGATTCTTCCATCCCATCTTCTCCCATTGATATTTTGCTTTAGAATCCACTTGCTCTCAACTTGTCAACTGAATTTAGACACCCGGGGGCGCCTT
>JBAMAX010003735.1:0-19658 GCA_037043745.1 Chymomyza amoena
GCAAATAACGTGCCCAAATCAGCGCAGATGTTTTGAAGCTACGATTCACATCCACGTATCCCAGATCTGAATACCATACCAAGCCACAGCAGAAGCTTGAAAAGTACGATTCACATCCTGATTTGGAGCCAGGTATCCCAGATCTAAAAACCAAACCTACTGGCAGAAAATCTCTTCGTTTGGAGCGAAGAGAGAGGTGGCTGCTTTTAAACAGATGGCAGTGGAGCCGATCTTGAGTTTCATGCGAATATTTGTAACAATTTCTGTAGAAATCCCTAAAAACTGTATACCTCGAAATTTATATTTTGTATCTTCACTTGCTGGTTATCTAACGATTTCATAGTGCTTGCTTGGGGATTCTGTATTTAATGGTAGGGAGTATGGAAAGATTTTTTTAGGAGTGAAGCGAAATTTTGCTAGTGGAGTCGATCTTGAGTTACTTGGAAACTTTTCTGTAGCTCTATAGAAATCCCTAGAAACTGTATACCTCGCAATTTATTTTTAATATGCTCCCTTGCTATTTTTCTCACAATTTGGAACTCCATATTTAATGCTCAAGATGATGAATATGTCTCCTTCTAGCTATGAGACAGCTGCATACCCCTTAGCTGAGGTTTACAGCGTATAAAGTGATAGAAGAAGAGCAAGCGAGAGCGCAACAAACGCAAAATAAACCAAAAAAGTGGCGAAAAAAACGAAAGTAAGTAAAAAAGAAAAATGAAATCCCACAGACTGCCTGCCGACTGTCAAAACTTTTTTGATTATCTTAATTGCGATTACAGGCGGCCATCAGCTGTCTGTGTATGGGTGTCTGTGTGAGTGTGTGTGTTTGTGTGTGTGTACGTAACCCCAGCAGACAGCGCATCCATAAGGGGGCGCAGGGTTATCCCCAAAATGCAGACACGCTGAAATTAGGCAGACAGTGCACAGTCGTCGCCAATGTGGCCATCACTCCTAACCCCAACTGCTGCGCCCCACCACGCCCACACACACACACGTCAAGACGTCTTTTTTCTGAAATTAACAAGATTGACCCCCAAACAGACTATAACAAACGAGAGCGAAAAGAAATTGCTATACAAAAAGTTTTCCTTTTACAGGACGCATGTGTAAGATGCACTGCTTGCTTCGCTTTAGGATGCGTCCCCTTCACTAACTCCCAACTTCGTACTCGGGCGCTTTGGGGGTTCAAGTTTACAAAACTTTTTCTTGGATGTTCGCGTTGTAGTGTTTGGGGTTGTCGCTGCTGTTGTTGTGTAACAGTTGACTACAATTACGGTTTTTTTGCCTAGTGGCCCTGGCTCCAACCAGGGCTCATAATCACAATTGGAAAATAATAATAGTTGTTGTGCCTGAATTTGTGATTAAGTTTGGGACTGCTAACTGCCCCAAGGGTTTCTTCTAGGGCACCAGCGAGCTGTGAGCTCTGTCTAATTTATTTGTAATGAAATAAACAAGGTAATGTAAATGATATACTGGCTAGCATATAATATACAAACTAGGTCATGATATATTAGTCGAGGAGTTCGTGAAACCCTTAAGAGATATCAAATGTATATCTATGAAATGGCTTAAAGTGAGCGGGCTTTAAACGTGACGAAGTGTTTGTAACTTAATGAGCTGGGACGTCTGGACGTTTCTCTGAATGTTGGGGCCGCAGCGTGATTGTGGCCAGATTATTATACGCTCTGGTGCTCCTCAATGGGATTTCACAGAAGACGTTGACCTAACTACGTACAGGGTAAGATGATAACGCTGTAGCTACGAGAAGGAGGCAGGAAAACCAGTTCAAGCGAACACATTTCTGCATAAAGCAAATGCAGTGTGCCATACGTATTGCACTGCTTGAAAGCCTAAGACGCTTGCACTCAAAGAAAGCAGTTGCAAGCAGTTTCCTGAAGGGACGCTTGCAGCAAGGAGTACTCTTAAATGCAAATAAAGTGCGAGCTTCGATTAAAGAATTTGATTAATCTTCATCTTAATTTCGCTTTAGATAATATCCTCGTGGCTTTAAACGATGCATCAAGATTATTTAACTATTACCTTTAGGTATTAAATGTTTATCAAAATGGATTCACATGTGGAGCAACATGTGTTCCCGAAAAAAAATTGCCTTCATAATATGTGTGACCAACCGGAAAAAACGGCTTGAAAGTAGCATCCCGTTGTCCCGATGACTACCTGTGGGTGTCCCGGATTTAAATTCAAGTGCTCCGCATTTAAGTGCTTTTCAGAAAATGTCCGGGTCACTCTCTTTATCATTGCAACATTTAGAGTCCAAGCTGCTCCTGCATAGAAGCAAGCAGTACAAGCAGTCTTCGATTGGAAACTATTTATTTTAAGTTTATTTAAATTTTAACCGATTTTGGTTTGCATTGAAAGTTAATTCAAAAAGTCTATATTTAATGTCTGTGATATGGAATCGATTGCTGGGGCTGCTGGAAACGCATCGAAAAAGTCAATTTCATTGTTTAAGAGCGCCATATAAGGCTACCTTTAAAATTTGCTGACTCTGGGACTCTCGTATTTAGTTAAGAATATATACATTTTCAAAGCCCAATTTTATATGATATGGTATTTTTTTAATTTTTTTTTTTGTATTTAAACGTTTCCTTTTTTTTCCTGATGCATGCTTCGAGTTCTTACGATAATCACGTTCGCCATTTTGGAAAGGTCTATAAATGCTTAAAAGCCTATGTTCTGGTTCAGCCAATAGATAAGAACCTAAGAAGAGAATAAGATATGGTCGATATAATTCCGCAAACTTAATCTGATAAAGTTTCGTGTCTTTAGCTCCTATAGTCTCCGTGATCTAACTTTTCGTATAGACGCATTTGGCTCAACCTTAACCCAAGCTTCCAAGGCTCAACTACTTCTTCAATTCGTAGTACTCTAGTAATAGCAAGGTCCTTCGCTTAAGTGTACACATTCTACTAGGCGTTAGTTCTCCTCAGTAGGAGTAAGTTCTCTTTACTACTAATTTAAAGTAACGAAAACACTGCTTACTGGTAAGCTAGGAGGTGGCTATGAACTGCTGTGAATCGTTTGTCAAAAGACACCTCGAATCTTATTTTTTTGAAGGTTATGTCAGTATACCTTCTGACGTGTTGTCTTTTGAGCCACCTAAAGAACATATAAAAGAAGACTTGGTCTGGCCAGTGAACCCGATGATGCTTTATGATAACAATAACCTCAAAAAACCCTAAAAAGGATTTTTTTTTTGTAGATCCAGATGTGTGAAGATTCTTTGTAAAGTGTTTGGGGTCGCTGAATACGAACTTGACATCAAGATGGTCCCCGCTTTCTATGATAGCCTTCAAATTAGCTCGTCATACGGGTTAAAGTAAGTTAGAAAATAAAAACCCATTCGGCGAATTTTGAATGGTATACCGTCGAAAAACATGAGACTCTAGATAAAAGCACATAATTATTGGTTCATAATTTTTCAAAAACAAATAATAAAGCATCATTGAAGTTCGATGTTGCCCTGTACATACACTACACTACAAAAGTTTAGGAACAGGTGAAAAAAAATTCTTTAGCGCAATGATATACCATCGGGCATCAACTTGATTGGAGAAGTCTTTGTTTGCCAACAACAGAACGACTCACAAAAGTTGACAGCACCAAAGTGATGGATGAGCGCCCCAATATCCGAACGCCCATGGAATTATTGTTAAAGAATTCAGACAGTGAGATGTGGGGACTAGCCGGATGAACTGACTTATGGTAATGTTTGGGCACAGCTTGGGATTGACTTAAAGATCGCAACGCAGATCCAAAATTTGTGCAGTGGGAAGTTAAAAAATATTAACCAAATATAAACGTTTAATTTTTGACACCTGGCAAAAAAGGGAATATTTTATATGTTGGCCTAAGACTTTTGTAGGATAGTGTATAAATAGCAGACTAGTTTGTGGTAGCTGAAATTGTGTGGTAGCTAAGAAGAGTCTAAAGCAGTGGCGGATCCATGGCGGGAATTTCGGTTCCGGACCCTTAACGCCCCAAAAAGTTGGAAAAATGGGTTGGCAATTTTGACCGTTTAAGGGGGTGTATTGAAAATGCCACACTTGATCGCTCAACCGGTGGGGGTGGTTCTACTTTTATGTCAAGTAATGAATAGTGCTCTTTAGACAAATGAGCTTTTGTTTTGTATTTTTTTAAATATTGGTTCCAGAAAAAGTGAATATTTTTTTCTGTTTATTTTCTTATTGGTTCTGCATATTTGTCGAACTTATTTTTACAATTGCTAGGAGATACGAATGACTACGTCACAACTATGTAGGAGTTGGAGCCCTCACAGTTCCCAATAGTTGGACAAAATGGGTTATCTTAGTTTTGGCAGCTCTGATATATGCTTTGAAGTAAAAATATCTCCCACAAGACTAAATCTTGGATACGCAACTGCTGTAAGGGTATTTTAAAATCATGATGAGCGTTTCAAGCTCTTTTGTAGGATAGTGTATATCTACGAAACTCTGATAGATGCTTGCAGCTCAAATTGTATGAAAGAATCCACGGCCCTCCAAAGATGGCAAAATGGGTTGACAGTTTTTTGTGATAAATATTTCAAAGTGAAAAACTCCCCCAAGTCAAAATGCGGGATAAGGGTATATAAAAGTCCGGAATTCCCTCTCAGGGACTGCCACCTTGTCGTGGTGAGAGGGCTTACTAGGGGCGATGAATCCAAGAGCTATACTAACGGTAGCATAGCTATCGGTAGGGCCACACATGCCGGTAAGGTTGAGGAAGAGTCCTGAAGCTAAGAGCAGTCTACAACAAACCATGATGCCTTTTTGTCAGCCATATACCCACATCAGGGGCGGCTTCTAACTAAAGAATCTTTGAACCCATCACTCATTGATTCTCATAAAAGATTTCAGAATAACATGGCACAAAACAATAATGGAAACATGTCTCCAAGGGGTACCCAACAAGTATTGGTCAATCCCCCTGCTACGGCAGCCAGTACAGAAGATTAGGAGGTGCTAATTTCACGTTATAACGACAACACGATGAGTGTTACCAAAGCTCCACTTAGAAGTCCAGAATAAGTAGTAGTAGTAGTAAAGTCGGGAAGAACGTTTCATGCACTCATGTAGGACAGTGTATAAGCACCAAGCTCTGACAGCTATAATTGTATTGATGGATGCACGCGGGATCCCTCAGTCTCCCGAATTTGAAGCAATTGGTAGACAGTCTTTTGCGACTCTAGTAACTGGTATGTATATGCTTCAAAGTGAAAAACCGCCCTACCCCAAAACCATCTCCTGCATTGGCACCTGGTCAAAGTCAATCTCAGCCCACAACAAACCCTCCCCACTTTTTTTTTCAGTGTATACTAACTTCGACGGTTGCTAAATTTTTGTGTCACTAACAAATAAAGAATTTTTTGCGAAAAACGCTTGCATAATCGCATTTTGTGTGTGTGTGTGTGTGTATGTATATAATGTATATATATATATATATACATATGTTCATGCATGAGTATATATATGTGTAATATGAGTACTTAGCAGCGACACGGTCTTTATCTCTTTATGGCAACGACAGCATAAACCACTTTATCAGTTGGTTTGCGGTGAGTGGGGGCCTTTCTAAACGAGGTGACAGAGCTGGGTGGGGGGGTTGTTATGCTTATATATACATATGTATGTATATGTATGTACTACTATGTAGTATATAGATTCTTACTTTATGCAAATAATGCGCGCAATATGTCATTGCTAACCAAAAAGCGCTCTGACAACTTTGATGAAGCGCCGCCGTTGACACAAATGGGAGGGATGCTGGGCAGGCTCAGGCTCAGTTCGAGGGGTATGGTAAATGTTTGATGGATCAGCCGTACATTTGGGGTACGGCAAAAAGAACGAAATACCAACCGCAAACACATAAAACGTATAAAATATTGGCTGTCTATGCGAGTTCGGGGAGACCAAAATGGGAATTCAATTTATATGCAAATGATATGCAGGCGACAAGACAAATATGGCCCAGGGCGCATGGTCGTCGGTCGGTCGGTCGGTCCGTACGAGAGAGATGAGTGCTGCCACATGTCTATGGTTTTTGGAGATTTTAATTATATTTATTAAAAATATTTAATTACAGTATATACAATGTGTCGTCAGTTCTGGCTGGGGCTGCTCCATCTTAATTAGGTAAAGTAACGCACGCCCGACTCGTAATCATCGCGTACATCGTAGGCCGTGGGGTGATAGTAGGGTGTCTCATCGTATGTATTGCACTTTTTGCAGGGCTTTTTTGCCTTGGGCGCGTATTCCTCGGCAGACTCGTAAGTCTCCTCCTCCGCTGGCAACTCTTCCGATGCATATGTTTCTTCAGCGGATTCGTAGCCATAGCTGCTGGTGGTTACCTCATAGGACTCATGGCAGCTTACAGGTAGCTTCTTCTTTGGCTTCTTGAGCTTCTTTTCCTTTTTCTTGCATGGTATATCCTTCTTCAGCTCCTCCTTAGCCGCTATCTTTTCCTCAAAGATGCTAAACTCCTTTAGTTTCTTCAACTCCAGCCATTCCTTTAACTTTTCAAATTCGGCTTCAAACTTCTCCAGCTTGGCCTCCTTTTTCTCCTCCTCTTTCTCCTTGAAAAGATTCAGAAAGTCCAGCTTTTTCAGCTCTTTCTGCACCTTTTCCTCATCCAGCTTAGGCAACAGCCAGGCCTGTGTTGTCTGCAAAGCTGCAAAAAAAATCGGTTAGCACCACTTTCCGAGCTCAGACTCTGACTACCTGACTACTTACCCATGCAGACCATAAAGAGCAGCAACAATTGTTGACCAACAGACGTCATTTTGTGGAACTGATGAAGTGGATTTGTTTGATGTCTGCCCATCCGCGGCTGCTTATAAACCAAAGCCAGCTTAGTCGAGACTCGCATTTGCGGCACGTGCTGCGCTGGTCACACTGATAAATCGCCATTCCAGCTCAACAGCTGAGCTGCTGAGCCAGTGCTCCAAGCACGTGCTGTGCACAGCTGTGCCCAGCCTGACTGCAATCTCTCTCGCGCTCTGCATTGTTGTGCATTGTTTAGTTCTGGCTATCGATATTGATAGCGTAAATATCCATTGGTCCAGTGCCCAAGACCAAGTTCAATGCACTTGAGCCGCAGCCAGCAACCCCTCTAGACGACCCAAACCAGGGCGGTTGACCCAAACCAGGCTGTCACTTTGATTACTAAGTAGATATATATTTCTTTCTTTCTTTCCACTACTGCTTACTATCTGCCGTATACTTTGTAGTATTCCAGTGTTTAATGGATGGCAATAATTTTTATCCACTTGCTGCAAATGTGTTTTGTTTGTGGGGCGCCCTCGGATGATGGGCGGGGGACCAAACTTTTAACGTCAACAAAATGGCAAACATTCGGCCAGATTTTAATGACCCCCCAAAACAGCAACAACGCAATATAAACAGATGTAGTTTGCGTTACAACAACGACTATTGAATACTCTTACTTTTTACTTTGGTGCACCTAATCCCACTCCAGAGCTCCATGGGTCGGATCGTCATAACCACATTGCTCCTGTCTTGACAATATTTCCTCCCTAAAGATCAGCAAAGACACATGTTGTTATGTCGGTTCTCATTTTTGCCAAGATATGGCGCCGTGAGCAAAAACATGCTATCCCAGTAAGATGAGCTTTTCCCCCGGCGGCTTTGATAATAGCCCCATCATCAAGGGACGCACACTTGGAGTTAGATGGCAACCCTTTAATTGGAATAAATAGCATGTGGTCAATCACAGATCAAACGCAAAAACACGATTACTAAATCCATGGCGGAGCGAAAATCCGGGCCCGGGAGGATTGGACGCTCTATTACACCTTTGATTTGAATCACGATAGTATGACAGTAATTACACCGGACCCGTGAGAAAACTCCGGGCTTGTGGGTAATCCCTCCCTTTCCCCCACTCTCTCGAAGTGCTTGCCTGAAACCAATATAAGAGAATATGCTGGTGTAGCAGGCCTAAGCTCCCAAGAGGAGCAGCTAGTTAGGTTAAGGCGCGCAGTTGGTACTTAACGTCCCAACTTACTTAGGTCAAGAACAGGCCCTTTGTGATACCGATAATGGGAGTAAGGTATAAGGATTAAGAATAGACAGGAAAAATTAGGGGAATACGAAAAGTGGGAAGAGCAGGACCATGCTTAGCGTGGGATTCGAACCCATAATCTCTGAAATGAACCCAAGAGGAGTAACAAAGGAAAAAAAAAAGATTTTATGAAATGGGTGACTTTTTAATAGGATACGAATTTCCAAAACGGATATCTTTAAAAACAGTTGTCAATTTTGGCAAATTTTAATATCATCATGTTAACATTTACAAGAGGAGAGTTTCTTGTAATCTTTAAAATTTATAATCAAAATCAAAGTTCTATTGCAAAAATTTACAGAGCTCTTCGTTCCATTTATGGGCCGAATAATCGTCCAAAAGAATGTGCAATTCGTCATGTTATAGATGATGCTCCAAGTCATTAGACATTCCAAGATGTCCGACTATCAAGCGAAATAATTTGGTTTCGATAAAGCTGCTTTTTTTCTTATGTATGGATAAAACTAAGAATTCTTAAAAAAATTTAGAGGTTTAGGATATGTTAGCAACTTGTTTTACCCTGTTGGCAAATTCAGGAAAAAGGTCCAATTTGCATAAACGCGAAACATCTCAAGCAAAAGTTTGATGGTTGGGATCTCAAAAAATCGGTCGACAGAATGATAGTTAGCTTTCACCTGCAGTCTTCAAAAATGCGGACTTTGGGTTTTGCGGCTTCAACAGACAGCGGACGAAAGCTCATTGTCATTCTGTGAACGATATCGAACGATGTTGACCGATACTTTGAAGCCTTTGAAGCCACCAAACCCAAAATTCGCAGCCCAGAATGATTTTTCGTGCAGTTTTTTGTATCTCCTGTGGATACTCGAACGACAAATGGTACTTTCTATTGTTCGATTATGCGTCCATAGTCCCGAGCATTTATTTATAATTTATTTCCAACAAACTGCTTCACAAAATCCATGGTACCCTAAAAACCCAACTATATATAGAGCATAAGCAGAACTACTTTAATAACAACAGCGGTAGACAATAGACAATGGCATTGACTGTGCCAGGAGGAGTTAGTGTTGCTTTTAATGTGTCCAGTGTCCAGCAATGTTTTTACTCGGTGGGCTCGGTGTCACTGTCAGCTCGGCAGCTGGGCAACTCGACAACTCTGCCACTCTGCCACTCAGCAACTTAGCAACTCTGCAACTTTAATTGCGTGCGTTTAGTTGCAGCCTTCGACGGTTCGGCGCGCGCTAATTGACTTGGCTGCAACAGGCTGGGGCAGGGTCGGTACAGGGATGGCATAGGGGCAGGTGTAGCTACAGGGGCGTCAGCCGTTAAGGGCGGGGAGGCTGCCATTATTGTTGTTGTTTTTGCTCTTGATGTGTCGAAAGTGGAAGTTAAATTGTGTTTATTCAGTGCGCCTTGATTTTTCCTTTCAACTGTTTCTCTTGGCTAGTGACCGTGTGGGGTGTTTGGTAGGGTGAGAGAGCGCGGTGGGGAGAGGGAAGAGAGAGTTGCAACCAAATTTTAGTTTGCACGTGCTGAGACACTGCGCAGCATTTGAATAGCACTATTTGAATTTTTTCAGCTGAACTGGTTACTAAGGTTATTTTTAAAGAAATTTTAATTATAAATTTTAAAGCTTACAATCGCGCTTCAAATTTAACAGCCGCTCCAAAATGCTTTTTAGTCAGACTTTATTAAAATTGTCGATTGTCGAGTGGCGGATTTAAGGAAGAAGGCCCAGTAGGTAATATTTTTTTAGGGCCCCACATCCACCCCTGAAAAATTATGTTGTGTCAGGTGTTCCATGGAAAGTGAAAGATATATGTTTTAAGAATTTTATGAATATAAAAATGATTTCATTTATTCATCGAGCACTATAAAAGTTGCATTCGTTTTTACATAGAGAAAATTTACATATTTTTTAATCCCCTTTTCGCTTTGTCTTCTCCGCGAGAACTTCGATGATTGCATCCAGATCAATTTGATTGGCGATCTGCTGTTCTATGAAAACTATGCTGAAATCGTTCAATGCTTCTGCACTCATTGTAGAACGTTGACGATCTTTGACTCGCTTCAATAAACTAATTGTTAGTTCGGCGCTGGCAGTGCTGACGGAAAGGGTCAAGAATAAACGCAATAAACAGCAGCACTCCGAGAAACTGCTGATCAAATTTTTTTCAACGATGGAGTTTAAATAATGCAATGGACTATGCTTGGTAGAATCTTGTTCTTGTGAGAAACATATATCCGCAAAACTAATTAACTCATACTTCAGAGCAGTTGTAAAATCAAGTTGGATATTTCTCCATCAAATTGCACACATTTTTTTCAAATTCTTTCTCTTCCATGTTTTTAAAGGATTCAGGTTTGAGAAATCCGAAAAGTGAGTTTATCTCATCAATACCTTTGGCGCTTTCTTGTAATTCACTGCACATTCTGTCCAGAACTTCAAAGTATCCAATGCGATGTTTCTTTGCCATATCCGGAGAACTGTCCTCTGCTTTCTCGCCTGGCATTTTTATACCCTGTACCGTATGGGTATATTAAGTTTGTGCAAGCCGAAAATGTATGTAACATATAGAAGGAGACGTCGGAGACACCCCAAAGTTACCTAAAATATGATCAGGGTGAATAGAGAAGTCGATATACCCATGTCCTACTGTCCGTCCGTCCGTCCGTCCGTCCGTGTGAACGCCTAGATCTCAGAAATGGTAAGAGCTAGAGTTACCAAACTTTCACATTAGATCCCATATTATTCCATAGGAGGCAAGTTTATTTTATTTTTTTGATATCGGGGATAAATTATATAGCTCCCATGGGGGTCTTTGAGACGACCTCGACAAAAAAAAAGCGTTTTAGATGAATAATTCATATGTTTATGAAAATATCGTAACCAAATTTGGTATTCGAAAGTTTTTTATAGTTTCCAAACACTGTACCAAATTTAATCGAAATCGGTTGACTATATCATATAGCTCCCATAGGACCGATCGGCCAAAATAACTTTTTTAAAGAAAAATTCGCTATATTTCGTTTTTTAAATAAAGATATCGTAACCAGATTTGGCGTTTGGAAATTTTATAGACCACTTAAGCAATGTGCCAAATTTGAACAAAATCGGTTGGCTATATCATATAGCTCCCATAGGTCCGATCTTCCAAAAAATCGATTTTTTAACAAAATTTGTTGTGTTTCGTTTGTTTGTTAAGATATTGGGACCAAATTTGACATTCGTGAGTATTTTATAGGTCCTAAGCACTGTATTAAATTTAATCCAAATCGTTTGACTAGATCATATGGCACCCATAGGACCAATCGGTCCAAAAACACGTTTTTTATACAAAATTCGATGTGTTTTGTTTGTTTGTGTAGATATTTGAAATAAATTTGGCATTCAGATCTTTTTTAAGGTATTTAAGCATTGTGTCAAATTTTATTCAAATCGGTTGACTATATCATATAGCTCCCATAGGAATGATAGGTCAAAAAAAAAAAAATGTTGCTTAAAAATTCTTCTGTTTTTGGTTTTTTGTGAAGAAATCGGACTTTATTACAAGCTAGTGGTACAGGGCATCCTAAAGTCGTCCGCGCCCGACTTTACGTCCGCCATTTTTTTCGTTCGTCGTTGTCTAAAGATCGGAAAATCCGGATTCTTCCATCCCATCTTCTCCCATTGATATTTTGCTTTAGAATCCACTTGCTCTCAACTTGTCAACTGAATTTAGACACCCGGGGGCGCCTTTGGAACGTTTTTGATAAGTCAGAAATATTCGACAAGCTTTGAGAAAATCGTAGACGTTTTAAATAACTGATTGATTACAAAAGTTATTTGATTTCATATTTAATTTACGATAGTTATCAAGCAATGCAATTATTCTGATAACAGGGGGCCCCTGAATGAAAATTGAACTTGTGCTTGGAAATTGTTAAAATTTTTCATGAAAATAATTTAAGAATTCTAAAAAAAAACACCCTTTACTTTCCAAATATTCTTGTAAACACTTTTCTCTTACTGGCCCCTCAGGTTGCCTTATTAACATGACTCGGAGTGCATCTGCTGCATATAAATGCAAGCATATTCGGCAGTTTGACAGACACTGCACGTGTCTGTATGTATGTTTGTATCTGTGTGTGCATGTATCTATGTGTGTATGTATCTGTGTGCGAGTATCAGTGTGTGTGTGTGTGTGCTTTCATTTATTTGTATTGAGCAAACAGTTTGCTAAATTAATTGCACACCAACTGTTATTTGTCTGTTTGTTGCATGTTTGCATATAAGCATGTGTGTGTAATTGTGTGTATGTGTGTGTGCGCCTCTGTGTATGTGTGTATGCATATGCATGTGTGTGTGTGTGCGCATATGCGTTTATGGGTTTTTGTTTATACCCATTTGTTGTTTATTCTATGCCAATATGTTCTTGTTTTTGTTGTTGTTGTTGTTCTCTTTGACCAAAAATTTATCAAAATTTTGCTATTATACCAAAATCAATGAAATTTTTATTATTTCTGCACAACTGTACCTGTGAAGTGAGGTTATGTCAACAACTTAAACGGTTCCACTTCAAGCTTCATTAGTTTTGTGTCTCTTTAATTTGGCTCTTTGTTTTCCCGAAGAAATTGAGTTATTTTATGGAAATCGATCAACATTAAGAGGTGTACTATAATGCATAATATGATAACGGGTGATTCATTAAGACCTTTTTTTTAATGATTTAGGAAATCCAAATTTTAAAGGAATGATGGGATCTTTATTTATGATTTCGAAAGGATATTTTATGGCATTTATTTTTTAAAAATAATCTAGTTCAAATGTTGGCCGCAACTGCGTTTTAAATGGTCCATCCTGAAGGTCCAATTTTCCATGACTCGTTCAAGCATTTCCACTGGTATTTGGCCAATAGCACGAGTAATGTTGGCTTCCAAGGCCTCAATCGTTGCTGGTTTGTCCACGTAAACTTTTGACTTTACGTAACCCCAAAGAAAAAAGTCGAGCGGTGTGATATCGCACGATCTTGGCTGCCAAGGTACGGGTCCCGTACGTGAAATTAATCTCTCACCAAATTGACCTCGCAATAGAGCCATTGTTTTATTGGCAATGTGAACCGGAGCGTCATCCTGTTGGAACCAAATGTCGTCGAGATCACGGGCAACAATTTCAGACAGCAAAAAGTCCGTTACCATGGTCCGATAACGTGCGCCATTGATGGTAACGTTCGCACCTTGCTCATTTTTAAAAAATACGGACAATCATTGGCCACCAGCCCACAGACCGCACCAAACCGTTGTTTTTCTTGGATATAATGGCAGCTGGTGAACCTCTTCGGGTTGATCTTCTCCCCAAATACGGCGATTTTGCTTATTCACGAAACCGTGGAGTCAAAAGTGGGCCTCATCACTGAACAAAATTTTGGTCGAAAACAACGGATTTTCATCGATCTTACCAAGAGCCCATTCACTAAAACGGCAACGTGCAGGAAGATCATTCGGCTTTCCATGATGATTTGCCAATGAATACTGAACAACTTTGCCTTTGACAGCTGTCATGGATCACGCGTGATCCACTCGAAAATCCCTATTGAAAAAAAGGTCTTAATGAATCACCCTTTATAAAAAAAAAACAATTTTGTACAGTTTTTTAGCTCTGTCTCCTATAGCGCTTTAAGCGGGCATCTTCTGCAAGAAATCCACTGTGAAATTTAAAAAATCAATCAACGATGGTGATAAGTATCTGAACTAGTTCCGACAGATCAGCTACCAAAATAATAGAACTCACATCTAGTAGATCTTGCAAAATAAAAATAAGAACAGCAATCAAAAAAATCAAACACATAGAAACTAAATAACAGGTGGGCTGAAAACTTCGTAGGCTAACATATAGAAACATATTTTTTTGGCAAAACTCAATTTTTCTATTCAACATAATTGCCTTCGAGGGCGATACACCGATTATAGCGATCTTCCAACTTTTCGATACCATTGTTATAATATGACTTCTCACTAGCCTCAAAATGGGTCTGCATTTCGGCGATCACCTCTTGGAGCTAAATCTCTTTCCAGCGATCATTCTCTTGTGGTCTGGGAACAGGAAAAAGTCGCTGGGGACCAGATCTAGAGAATACCGGTAGCAATTCGAAACCAAATTCATACAATTTTGCTATCGTTTTCATTGATTTGTGACACGGTGCATTGTCTTGATAAAACAGCACTTTTTTCTTCTTTCGTTTATAGCGATTTCATCCTTCAAAACGCTATATAATAGTCGGTGTTCATGGTCTTACCCTTTTCGAGGGAATGGATGAAAATTATACCGTGTACATCCCGAAATACCGATGCCATGACCTGCAGACTGTTGCGACTTTCCACGCTTTAGAGTCGGTTAATCGCGAACTCGGTTGATTGTCGCTTGGACTCTGGAGTGTAGTCATGGAGCCATGTTTCATCCATTGTGATATATCGAGGGAAAAACTCGTTTTTTTTAGGGTTGAAAATCGTTCACATGTCCAAATATTCATGCATGATGTGTTCAAGACGTTTCTTTGACATCTCTAGAGCTATCTTAGCTATCTCGAACAGCTTCACTTTACGATCACACAAAATTATTTTGTGGACTTTTTTGTTGTTTTCGTCCGTAACAGCCACTTTTGGGCGTCCACTGCGTGCATCGTCTTGGGTCCTCATTTCGCTACGGTTAAATTTGGAAAACCATTTCTTAAACATATATTTTGCTGGTGCAGAGTCCGAATAATGTTTATCAAGCCAAACCTGGGCTTCAACAGTATTTTTTTCCCCCAAAAAATAATTAGAACACGAAATTAATTTTTATTCATGTTTTTCACAATAACAAAAATAGCTTCACTGAGAATGTATGTATACCTTACGAACCAATAGTCCGACAGCTGTCAAATTTATTCACGAATCTTTTGAAAGATTTTACTAACTGAAACTTATTTGGATTTAATTCTAGTAACGTCATATATGGGTCAGCCTACGAACTTTTCAGCCCACCTAGTAGAGTAAATGTTTTCATTTGATCATCTAAAAGTTTCTCAAAATCGATAATCTCGACTCTTGTACAGTGGAACTTCTATACAGCGAGCTTGAAAATTAGGTATGTATATATAAAATTCGTTATTCTGATTTTTGTGAAAACAAATGAGTAATTTGGAAGAGGTGTTCGTAATAGAGTAGCTTGACTGTATGTATTACTTTTAATACGTCAGGTAAAGACCTGGGCATTCCGAACCATAGTTTAACTGCTCCAACTTTACTTAGAATTCCTCATAGGCAGAAACGCCGGACGTAACGTTCTACAACTGTCTAATAGTGTTACTAAAAAGATTCTTCCGTCATAGGGTCAAATTTTTGGTATATATATTTACTTAATTGGTATAGTTTTTGTAACAAAAAAACGGCTTAGTCTAATGTAATCCAAACTTATTGATTACTCTGGTATGCGTTGATTCTTGATATTACCCAAATCTAGTGGTAGACCGGGTATGGGCTCCACAACTCCATTGGCTGCGAGTGCGACCATATCATCTATAATGCTGGCATCATCTCCGTTGCTAATATCGATCATATCGATGGGTAGTTCCGTCGTTGTGGATGTTGTTGGTGTTGTTGTTGTTGTACGGCGACGTAGTTTACGACCCTTGCGACCTCTTCTATGTTTACGTAAAGCTTTTCCCAAGATCCAACTGGGTAAAGTTGTTGGAGCTAATGTGGTTGTTGTCGTTGTAGCGGCTGTAAGATGGAAAATTTAGAGAATAAAATTGGAGAAGATTAGCAAAGAAGTTGGATACTGTAAGCTGTGTAGTAGGGTTTGTAGTGATCTTGGCCTGGGGTCAGTCGAATTTTGGAACATTCACAGAGATGGACAATATTACAATGAGCTTCGAAACGAAAATGGGATTGAACGGCGCTTTTGGGGGACGGATCTACTAGGAGTAACTTTTTATTGGATCACTGGATCAGGCCTAGAGTTTTAAAGTAAGCTTACCACATGCTCAGCATAAAGAGCTAATGGAAGGTTCTTTACGGGAATCGGTGTTGGTAAAAAGGTTGCTCCAAGGGGTCTGTTAGGCATGTTAAGGATGATATGCTGGAAGGGACTATGTAGGTTTAAGCCTTTGAGAGAGCTACAAAGGCCATGAAGTTAATTTAATCGTAGAATAAGGCAAGTTCTTTAATTGGCTTGAAAAGTGATGGAACTAGTTCAAATGCACTGAAGGACTTAAAAAAGCTTCAAGATTAAAAAGTAATCTAAATATAAATACTTTTATACATGAATTGGGCTCAACCAGCTAAGGATCCAGAATTTGATCTTAGGAGGTTCTTGAAGTGTATATATCAGAGCTCGCAAGAAGCAAGGAGGCACGGAATTGAAAACCTACAGGGGTCATCTTTCATGCAACTTTATAACAGTCTGTGAATAACAAATTGGTGACAACCCTTTGATCGTATACATAAAATGGTTTACAAAGTTCGAGGTGTGGAACCGAAAACCCCCCCGTGATTCCGCCGCAGGGATTTACTTTCATGCTGCCCTATAGAAGTCTGCAATTCAAAAATTTTTGACGACCCTTTGATCTAATACAAAAAGTTGTTTACAAAGTGCGTCATATGAACTGATTAGCAGTGCTAAACCCTGCGTCCAACTTAGGGAAGAGCAACGGAACCGAAGAACCTAAGTGGTTCCGCCACAGGGATAAATATTCATGTTGTCCTATAAAAGTCTGCTATTAACAAATTGTTAACGACCATTTGATCCTATCAATAAAGTTGTGTGCGAAGTGCATCTTATGAACTAGATCATCGTCACATTCTTCTTAAAGCTCTATACGCGAACTTGAACTTTTTAGCACTATTGATTTTATGTTGCCACTTATTTGAAGAAAGTCCGTCATATTTGAAAAGAACCTCCAATTCGTATTTGGAACTGCTGGCGTAGTACCTTTTTTTTTTGGTACGAAGAAGGAGGTACAGGCGTCGGTATTCCAAAAAATTTTTTTTTTTAATATTTACCCCCAGGTTGCGTTTTGAAACTTAAAGCGTAGAAGATCCTGATAGTTTTGAATCAAACAAAGTCTTTTAAGACCGGCAAACTTTGGAAATGAAGTAGGGTAAGGCCAAGGCTATAGACAGAATATTCAGGCTCGAAGGGAAAATGTATCAACCCTTCTATTACAGCGCTAGCTTGAATCACGACAGTACGGTAGTAATTAGACCGGACGCTGAGAAAACTTCAGACCCGAGAGGAATCCCCCCTTTGCCAACCTCTCATCGCTTCAGTGGGAGATAAAGGAATCGATGATGATGATAGGGTATAATGCAATTGGAATAGGACTTTGACTTCAGACGGTCTAATTGGTTCTTACCTGTGGTTGTTGTTGTTGTGGGAGCTTCTGTGGTGGTGGTAGTTGTTGTTGTAGTGGGAGCTGGTGTAGTTGTTGTGGGAGCTGGTGTGGTTGTTGTGGGAGCTGGTGTAGTTGTTGTGGGAGCTGGGAAGGTTGTTGTTGGAGGTGGTGTAGTTGTTGTAGGAGGTGGTGTGGTTGTTGTAGGAGCAGGTGTGGTTGTTGTGGGAGGTGGTGTAGTTGTTGTAGGAGGTGGTGTGGTTGTTGTGGGAGCTGGTGTGGTTGTTGTGGGAGGTGGTGTAGTTGTTGTAGGAGGTGGTGTGGTTGTTGTGGGAGCTGGTGTGGTTGTTGTGGGAGCTGGTGTGGTTGGTATGGGAGGTAGTGTCGTTGTTGTGGGAGCAGGTGTGGTTTCTGTAGGAGGTGGTGTAGCTGTTATGGGAGCAGGTGTGGTTGTTGTGGGAGCTGGTGCGGTTGTTGTGGGAGCTGGTGTGGTTGTTGTGGGAGCTGGTGTAGTTGTTGTGGGAGCAGGTGTGGTTGTTGTGGGAGCTGGTGTGGTTGGTAGGGGAGGTAGTGTCGTTTCTGTGGGAGCAGGTGTGGTTGGTATGGGAGGTAGTGTCGTTGTTGTGGGAGCAGGCGTGGTTGTTGCGGGAGCTGGGGTGGTTGTTAAAGGATCTTCACTCGTTATTGTTGTGCTTGTTATGGGTAGGATGGGGGATGTAGGCGCCTCCGTGGTTGATGTTACGTCCACAATTGTAACGCCTTGAGCCTCGCACGGATGATGGGAAAAGACTGTAGGAAAAAAACAACAAAATCAATTAAGGGCTCAACTCGCATGGACTTCAATGTACGAGATGACGAAGCAATCGTTATGGACGTTGAAGTCAACGTCGAAGCTGACGCTGACGTCAACTGCGACCGCAAAGCACACTAATTACCTAATGTTGTCACCACAACGAGCGCAATTAATTGTCTACGTGCTGGCAACATCGTCATCATCGTCATCATCATCTGTATCGTCATCTGCATCATCATCTTCTATGACTATGTTAGAAGGTTTCGTTCGTTGTTGTTGTTGTTGTTGTGGTCGTCCTAGATTTTCTTAATTAGCCTGGGGAATGTCTGCGTTGGCTGTTCCGATGCTGCAGCCGCTCTTGAAATTTGGTTAATTAAACTGATTATCCAAGTGTTCATCTGTCGCATTTTTATATCGATGCCGTGGTAGACAGACAAGCCGGAAATGTGAAACCCGTACGTGAGCTTATCAATATAATCAACAGCTTTGTGCCGCCGATTTTGGCGTTAAACCAATCTCTAACAGAATCAACGCCATCGATGCACTTTTTGCTGGTCTAGCCCAAAAGTGGGTCGGAAATGCTGCCGTCAAAAATTTTTTTTAAGCGTTGTTAAAAAAAAATATAAAATTGTTTAACCAAATAAAAAATAATATGAGTTTTTATGCATATTTTATGTTCATTCGATAGGCATCTTAATTGTTGCGGCAACTAATCGATATATTTATATGTCAAAAAAATTATATGACAAAGCCTGCTAATTAGTTTTTTTGACCCGTCAACCCCCATTAAATGATATGCCTCACGTTTTGACTGCGTCATAAAATTTAAAAAAAAAATAAAAAAGAATTTAATTTAAAACTATTTCGTGTGAAAAGTATTGTAAAAAAATGTAGCAACTTTTTTAATTATTTTTTGTTAATGCAAATTACTAGACTTTGTTTATTTAACGCTATACGGAAATTTCAACTATTTTACAAAGTACGTGATAAAAAGTTGTTCTACTTTCTGATATATAAACTAGAACATTGTAAAACATGGCATAAATATTGCGATAGCTCTGAGAAAACGTTCGAGATAAAACTTGGATAGTTGTGTCGCAAATAGTGTGGTAGAGGGGGACGAAGCTCCGAGTTCGAAGTGCGGCGAAACTTGCATCGAAAAGGTATTAGGATAGGTTGTGTAGAAAGCTAGATAGTGACTGAGATACCTCAGAGACTGTGGGGTCCTTTGTTGCCTAATTAAAGAAGGGGACGAAAGGGATTGAAGAAAGGTAGGGACTGTGGAGGAGGATTATAAACTGTACCTAATCGCCCAAGTCTCTCATGTTGCAGAACCATTTTGAGGATTCGACGAGAGCAGCCAGATCCGCTATGGTCACATAGGCTAGACTACCCAGATTCTCAAAAAATGGTTAACCCAGAAAGTGGGTTCGTCTTCTAAGGAGCCC